>SNQJ01S0115992.1:7757-27946 GCA_010110895.2 Picea sitchensis | reverse complement strand
ATCAGTAGGGCTGTCAAGAACATCTGCCTCAATGACTGGAAAATCCTCATCACTTTATTCAAAAAGGAAACACTCATGCTTTGCCTTCAATTCCTCTAACTCTGCAGAAAGAGACTTCACCAGCTCCATCAACTCACTCAGAGCATCTCCTTCCTCTTCGCAACCTTCATCCTCATAGATTTCCTCTGATGCAAATGAACATGGATGATAAAGGACTGACTTCTGATCCATGTCATCGGTCTCATCCTCACAGCCTGCGTAGGAAGCAAATCTATCTTGAATACAGTCGTTGTATCCCTCACAACAACTATGAAAAATTATTTCAGAGGGATAAAACTTCTGACAATGAGCATTGAAAGCTGCATGAAATTCTCCCAGTGAAGAAATTCTAGTAGGGGTAAAGAATGATACGATTCACGAGCATCCCCTGCTAAAGAGAACATGAACATCTTCATTAACACATCCTCATGACATATCTCCCACTGGTGCATGAGTTCATGAAACTCACAGATATGCTGAGAAGGGTTTTCCTCTACATGCCCTCTAAATATGGGAAAATAATCACCCCATTCATCCACAATAGGGACAACATTAGGAAAACCAGGAACAACAGAAAAATTAAAAGGAGAAAACCTCTGAGCCAGGATTTTTTCCATTTCGAACCAGTGGAGTTTCCAAACGATCCCTCAACCATGGAGTCACCAGGTGAATGATATGCAGAATGAGTTTGTTTTGCCTTTGTTCACCATCAAAGGACAGATCTGATCGTTGTTTTCTCTTGAGGGCTACCAGGTGTAGCTGGAAGTAGTAACACTGAAACAACAAAACCAAGACAGTAGAATCGCCTTAGTGGAGTCACCAGGTGCACAGTTGCAATATTTGAAGTACTAAGTTCTGATGCACCTTTAGAAATAGTAAACGTTGTCGTTATACCTAGGGAAAATATTCAATTTCGTCCCCGACAACGGTGCCAGAAATGTTAGCACGAGAAGTCACCTCTGGATTGCGGCAGAGGTAAGCTTGATACCCATCAGTTTTATATGTCACAATGAACGAATAAGGGTGGTCTAATGGGCGCAGACCCAAGAGAATATCACTTTAACTCAGAATCTCAGACCAGGAAAAGCATAAGAAAGTGAGGTCTTGATCTAACTCCACTCAGGAAGTTGAGATTAAAATGAGTAGAGGGAAGACTTGGTGAGAAAATGTAAGAGTCTGCTATGGACATACGTTCTTCCAACAGGCTAAGGAAGAAAAGATTCAAGAACAAGATCCTCTTGGACCCGAAGTTTCAGACATTAATATATGCCTAAATGACACAATTATAATAGCATGATGATCAAACCTACATCACAATGCTACTATAACAGCTCGACTAGATCCTCCAATTCCGAGCTACTTAGTGTAAGAGGGAAAATATAACACAGGAAAGTGATAAAAACTGGTGAAAATATTGCAGTGATCAAACCTACATCACAACAACATAACTACCCTTGATTGGATCCTCCAATTCCAAGTGTTTTAACACAATTGTTTATAGAGATACTGAAAGAAGCTGACTTTCATTAAACAAGAAGTCTCAAATACATATGCATAACCAAAGGAACAAGTGCTTCCTCAAAACGTTACAATACGGGAGCCTAGCTTAACCATCCACCCTTACAAAATATAAAAACTGAGTNAGAGATACTGAAAGAAGCTGACTTTCATTAAACAAGAAGTCTCAAATACATATGCATAACCAAAGGAACAAGTGCTTCCTCAAAACGTTACAATACGGGAGCCTAGCTTAACCATCCACCCTTACAAAATATAAAAACTGAGTATATATACTCAGAACTGCTAATGGACCCCAGGGACACAAATGAACCACTACATTCAAAGCTTTGCATCTCCTCCTTCTATTTCCAGACTGCACTTGTCTTCCTCTGTCATATGTGAAATTAAAACAGTATGGGCTCTGTAGGAAAACCCAATTACAGAGGAGTTTTGGGCTATCAGCTAGCCGCCACGACAATCCTTTCATGTTTTCCATTTATGTGATGAAATGAGGTTTCAAATACCATCCCCCACTTTCATTAACCGTATTCATTTGGATAGGGATGAGCCCTGGCATCCATGAATGCTCTAGGTGGTGCCCATGACTTTGTCAAATTAATCTCAATGTCTCGAGCCCTGATGCTCTCCTTCTACAATCAAAACAGGCACTTTCGACCCTTGGCACAACTCTTATCCATTGTTCCACAAGACCTCGGGCCATGAATTTGTGCTTATCCCCTACAAAATTTTGGGGCTTCTCATTTCGAGAGTTTGCACTCCCCTTGATTTCAAAAATCCTAATGCCTGAAATCGCGAAGACAACCCGTCTGGATCGACGGTCGGATTTTTGTTGAACTTGACTGCCAAGATCATTTGCTCGAAAAATATCAGCCAGTCATTGCATGACAGACACCTTCCATTTATTTATGGCTCTGCTCCCATATGACTGTGGGCTGTGACCCTATACTTAACCAAATAAAATTTCAGGACTTCGCACCTTGCTCCATGTTTAAACCCTCGAGATGCGAAATCACAATTTCGCTTATCTACTGCCACGTGCTCCCCTAGTTCAATGAMTCAGATCATTTCATGACTTTGCGTTTYGAGAGTCTTCAAGACTCTAACTTCTTACTTTCCTGACTCACGAAATCATGAAAAGYTGATCCAACGGTCTAGCTTTATCYTTTGATCAACGACTGCGATCGTTTTGTGATTTCGCGTTTTGGGAKTCTCTGAAGTGATCGACTCTCGACTTCCMGATTCGCGAAATCGCGACTATGTTGATCACACGCCACATGTCCCTCTGAAATGAACGACCTAGATCTCACGGTTTTAGGCCTTGGTCTGATGCTAAACTTTGCGCAACTCTATAATCYTGATTGCTCGATGGCCGCCGATCTAATTTATTTGATGGATCCGATGGCTGAGATTGATCCTGTGCTTGATGGMTTTTCKTCAACCAGGTATGTGCATGCCTTTTCATAATCACACTCTGAATTTGGATAAAAATGCATATGGAAAAAGGATTGAAAGAAGAAAAACTTCCATGGAAGTATTGAAGGAAAACTACTAAAAAAAAAAGAGAAGAACTAACAATGAAAGAAAAAATACTTGAACTCGAAGAAACAATATAGATTTCATACAGAGTTGAAGTAAAAATTATCTCAATCAAAAGTCCAAGAATGCAAAATCCACTAGATCCAAAAGGTGATAGTAATCCCCCCTACCACCAATTAAATAATGAATGTTGTCTCCTAGAACTATATGTGGTTCGGAAATAAAAGAAAAATATAGGTAGTAAAGGACCTTATCAAATTGGAAAAAACCCTAGTCCTCCTTATTTAGAGACAAAGTTGGAAGACCAATAAATGATGGAAATGGTAAGGAAAACATGGAAGTGCAGTAAAGGAATTGCAGCCAACACAAGAGGGGATTCAACAGGGATTTGAACCCTCTGGGATGCAAGATAGTTTGAATTGGTACATCAACATGCAACTCAACATTAGATATTGGCAACTCTACTCTATAAAGGCTCAGGTAACTAGATTTGTATTTACAATTTTTATGCCCCAACTCAATATGGGGCATATATATATAATAAAAGCATCGTTTATAGAGATTTCAACGTGAATTTATCTAGCAAAGAAAAAAGAGGTGGAAGTGTAGTCAGGTACTCGTTCAAAGAAAGAATGGAAGATATAATCTCTGACTTAGATCTTGTTGGTATTATTCCAAAGAAAGGGTACTATACCGAGATGAATTGAAGAAAAGGGCATGGGCACACTGCTGCTATATTGGATGTATTTCTCATTCACAATGACCTTATTCTAAAGAATATGGAAATATCCTCTTATATTATAGTGCAAGGAGTATCAAATCATGAGCCTATTGCTATGTTATTCCAATAAAAAGAGGATATAGGCCCTGCTATGCTTTTATTTAATCCATTGTGGATGTAGGACCCCAAAGTTTTTAACATCATTCAATATGCATGGATAGTTCTAGTGGTAGGTCACCAACATTTGTTTGGGAATCGACGAGTAAAATTAGAGATAAAACATTGGGCAAAGTCATCCTTCATTTTTCTTGAGGTAAAAAAATCAAATATATAAAATCAACTGAGTAGACTTAAAACAACCATAAAAGAAGAGGATATCGCTCAATAGAATATTATGGAAGAAAGGGAGCTAACCCATCAAATTCACCAAGTCAATCATAGGGAAGAGGATATTGGTGCTTAAAATTGTGCATCCTATGGTTGCAATATGGGGATAAGAATACAACATTCTTCCATAAATAGGACAAGTCAAGAGAACTCGAGAATAATTTCAAAGAGATAGCCAAAGATAATGGTGAATGATTAAAATATTTTTTATTTATTAAAGAAGAAGAATACATACACTTCAAATCATTGTACACAGATGATTGAAGCTTGTATATATGATATATTTAAAACATATTTAATATTTAATACATTTATTATTTGTTGTCTTATTCAATGTACAACAACGTGTATAAATACACTTAAATAAGTAGAGTCACATGTTTTTGTCTAAAAAGACACAACTTTACATTAAACGTATAATTATTACCTTAATTATTTAATTAGTAATTAATGAACATTGTAATATACGTAAGGTATATTACAAGTTATCCCAACTTGAAAATATTCATCCTCGAAGCATAAGAAAGGATGAATGTTTGGATCTAAACTCCTCATTCACGTTACAACACCATGACCAATGACCATTGTGATCTTGTGCCTCCATTGAAAACAAGCTTGAAATTTGGACAGTCAACTTGTGGACCCAAAAAATCCATGATCGAATCTATGGGTTGTTGAATGAGCATGGGGCTGAAACACATGCTTGCTCAGACACATTGAGATGATAATATTATGTCTTTGTTGCAAAGTTTCTCCAATTTCTTGATAGAAACTTCTTCGCCATTGGATGTATTGGTTGCCAAGCACACCAACACGAATGAGCCCAAACCCAAAACATCAAGAAGCTCATACTCCTCATCTATATCAAATCTTGAGTAAAAGGATGGATTTGTTGTGTGTTATCGCATAGGTTGTAGGTAGGTAAAGGCTTGACCCAAACCACAAGATGACGACAACTAAGAGAATACCTACCCACTGTCAACTTATATAGTTAATCCCGTCACTTTAGAGGTGAAGTGATCACCTCAAGGGGGGAATCCCAGGTGACCCTATGGGAAAGTGTTATGGAAAATGATACTTATGAATTCCCCTATAGGTCAACTTTCTATATGTAAATTATCTTGGAAATGAGTCTCGGTAGAGGCCAATGGTTTCCAAGAAGTTCGAGTACCTACGGATGATGATGGTACCTGCCCGAGACACAAGAAACACCAAGTATACAAGCTTAATGTTAAGAGGAAAAAAAAATTCAAGCTTTCTATCCCTATTTGCAGCAGTCAACAAAGATATATACCAGGTAATAAATGATTATTAGAGTTGCTAAACAAGATGCTAAAAGTCTAACAAATGATGCAAAAGACAAGCTAGCGAAAACAAGTACAACTCAAGTAATAAAGCATAGACTTTAGCATCAATGTAAGGCTGCTATAGAAAAGTATTTCAGAGATATATTTGAATCCTTATGGCTGTAGCAAACAAGTTCTTAAAGAACAAAAATCATCAACCAAATCTTGTAAAGAATCCACCCAAAAGATGCGCTAGGACTAGTAGATTATGCTAGAAAACTCTTAGCAAATTCTGACAGTTGATAAGAGAGTAAAATCAAAAGTTATGAGATGTTTTGCTGCAACCCTAATGGCTGCAGTTTTAATTTACAACAACAACAAGACTTACTTGGAAAAATATGACACCCTAGGGGCATAAGAAATCCAATAGAATATATAATTGATTGCACTTTGAACAAATTGAAAATATGATAAAATCATGTTACCCAATGCAAGTAATTTTATTTATCCAATGAAAACTTCAAATTAATGCCTTCAAAATATTGGGTAAATGGAGTCTTGGATTGTAAGAGTTATATCCAAAATATCCCTAGGGGTGTAAATCCTCTTACTCCCTAGGGCATACAAATCAAACTTAGGTAAATCTAGGAGGGTGTACACCCTTGTACTCCTCCTAGAAACCTTGCAATAAATGACTTGTCAACTAGCAAATGAGACAAATATTAATGGAGGGTGTATGTAATTATACTCCTCCTAGGGTTTCAACCAATAACAATTTTGAAACAAGCAAGAATAACTAGCAAATTGCATATTTTCCTTACCAATTTAAAAAGAGATGCAAGATAAAACCTTAGCTCATCAAGAAAATTCCATTCATAAGCAAGATAGAAGACCTCCAAGAGGTGAGCACCACATTAGCTCCAAAAATCACCAATATAATTACTCATAAGACATTTTCACGAGAGAGAGAGAGAGAGAGAGAGAGAGAGATCAAATTTCCCAAAGAGGGCGAAAATTTCAGCCAAGTAGTCTTCTCAGAATGGGAGAGCTATATAAAATGAGATAGAAATTATATATATTTATAAAAACCCCTATAATAAAATTTTGTCCACAAAAATTAGGGTAAAACACAAAGTAAGGGGATAAAAACCCTCACTTTTCCCCTTTACAATTTAAAATTTGATTTTTCACAATAGAAACCCTAGAAAAAGCATGACATCACTCCTTTAGGGAAACATTTTGGCATATTTGGCAAGTCGTTGAGGTTGGGGATGAAACGTTGGGCCTCCAAAGGCCTTCCTCCAAGGTGATAGGGCCCTCTCTCCACCAATTCAAGGCATCCTCATCAAATGATTCCATTTGTTCCTTCACCACCAAACCCTAACCCATGCATGGAATCAATCCCTCAAAGTATGACGTTTTGGCCACCAAAGAAAAAACATTGGGCTAGTAGGGGCATGGGTGAGGTCATCCAAGGTATCTCCCAAGCCTCCAAAGGTTTTCATCATCATCTATAATGTGGGACATGGTATCCAACTGGTGGGATTCAAGCCCCAAGTAAGCCCAAGGTAGGATTGTTCTTCCAAATCTGTCCACCAAACAAGGTCCTGTAAAGACAATGAATACACACTCCAAGGATCTCAAGTCAAATGCATAATGATGAGTAAATCAATTCAATAAAAGAGCCTCAAAAACCACATCATCAAAATAAAAAAGTTCTCAAATACCCTATGTAACTTGCCAAGTCTGGGTATGGGAGGGTTGACAAGGTGACCTATTGGATGAGTCGTCCCTAGGTCAAGGAATGTTTCCCGAGTGGAACCCCTTTCTAAGACACATGGAAAATATGATATGGATGGGGGAAAATACTCTTGGGCATGGGATTCATGAGATACAAGGGATCATAGTGTCTCATTTATGGGTGCCTTTGTAGAGGGTGTGTTGCAACTTCGTTTTCAATGCATCCTTTTTCCAAGCCTATTCATTGCCATTAATTAATTAAGGTCCAAACATTGGGTACCCCCTAGGGGTGAATAAATTATCTTGGGGGGAATTACCATAGTGTCACTTGAATATATAAGAACACATAGTTACATGGGGTATAGTCTAGCTTGTAACACACTTTTTGTAAATCCATCGATCAAGTGGGACATTTATGTTATGTGTTTTCTTTTGTAGGTCTTTGATTTTTTCGAAGAAGCGTTTCATTGATTTCAATACCTCTTTGGGAAATCATATGGAAGGTTTATGATATGGATTTTATCTTTTTCCAGATATCTCCCCACTAGGCCTTCAACCCCTTCTTCCCATGAAACGAGGGACAACCCCTTCTTGGGTAAATACACTTGAAAACCCAAAAGATAAGGATATGGGGGTACTAAGTGTGAAAAGTGACAAGATTGTAGTGAATGGCATGATGAATCATCAAGGGGACATCCTAGTAGTAAACCAATCCCTAAGGGTGACCACTTACTAGGGCACGATGTCAACCACCAAGGTGAAATAGGGAAAAGAGCATAATGTCCAAGAAGACATTACATAATCAAAGCAGTTTTAAATGCAACAAACCTAAATGCCTCAAATATTGAAATGAAACTCACCATAATATTTGGCTTGTACCTCATGGAGAAAGATCCAATGTCCTCTGGAAGTAGGCTGGTGTGGTGGATACCCTCATGATGAGCCCAGAGCTGTGGTGGTGAAGCAGGTCTCTATCTGTGCAAGTGGACACTACTGATCAAGATGTCTCTTGGTACTCCATGTCTATGGATATCATGTTTATCCCTAGGAGTTGCGGATATCATATGGCTCCTAATTGGGGACATGTAATCACCGTAGAGTGCATGAGAACCACAAAATCTCTTTGTATACTTGTGCCTACATTGAAACATAAAACTGTAAAATCCAGGGTGGTTCTATCACACTTCGTCCATATATATCAAAATCAAAATTGAAAACTATTTTAGAAAACAAATTTCAATATTTTAAAAAACAATTCTAAACTAAACATGATGAAATCAATATGCAAGTAGAGAAAAATGAAATATGAAATGAAGTTAAGCTATCATGAGCAATCAATATGCAAATGCAGGAAATCAAAGTGACCTACCTACTTACTTGGGGCCCGGGCCCCGAAGCAGTCAAGTGCCACCTTGGAAACAATGTTTGAGGAGGAATCTATTTACCAGTAATGGAAACCTCCTCCCTTCTGTCGTTGACAAGAAAAAGGAGTTTGGGCCAACTATTTCCTCTATCTTGTAGGGCCCCAACCAAATATTGTCAAACTTTTGATGCATTCCAGGTTTTTAACTCCTCTTATCCCACATTAAGACCTGTTTCCCCTTCTTGAAATCTCTTTTCCTTGATCTATGATCAAAATTCCCTTTCACTTTTTCTTGGTTATTTTCCATTTGATCAAAGGCCATTATTCAAGTTTCATCCAATTCTATAATTTGGGCAATTCGCCCCTGCAATGCTTATTTATCCACTGAATATTGTTGAGCTATTTGTGATGCTAGGGTTTAGAGTTTTATAAGTAGGCACGCTTCTAACCAGTAAACTAAATCGAAATTGGTTTTCCCAGTAGATATCTTAGTAGTTGTGTGGTTTTCCCACAAGGCATACTTGATCTTGCTATCCCAATTTTTCTTGTTTTCCCCAACAATTTTCTTTACAATATTCATGATATTTTTGTTGCTGGATTCTGATAATCTATTTCATTGAGGATAATAATTTGAGGAGTGTGACAAGAGGATTCCATACTTAAAACAAAACTCTTTGAGCACCATCGAGTGAAAATCTTTGGCATTATCTGTGGTTATCTTGGTTGGAATGCTGAATCTAGTGATAATAGTTTCCTCAAGGAACTTCATCACAACCTCTTATGTTGCTTTCTTTGTTGGAATAGCTTCCACCCATCCGGTGAAGTAGTCAATGGCAGTCAAAACCCATTGATAACCATTACTAGAGTTTTCCTTGAACTCGCCAATGAAATCTAGTCCCCATTGTTGAAAGGGTGCTTCTATGATGACTAGTTTAAGGGGAAGGGTAGGGAGGTGTTTTTTGCCGACAAAGAACTGACACCGTTGATAGAATCTGACGTACCGATGTGTTTCAGAGAAAATAGTGGGCCAATAATATCCCTCCCTTACGATCTTATGGGAAGTAGTGCAAGCTACAAAATGGCCTCCACAATACCTTGAATGAAGGTCAGCCACTAACTTGTCATCTTCTTCCTTATTAACACACCCGAGGATTACCCCATCAGGGTTCCTCCACCTGAGACCATCTTCTATCAAGAAATGATTCATATCTTTGAGTCTTATTGATCTTCTCTTATGATCTACCAAATGATCAGGGTAAGTGAGGTTCTTCAAGTAATAAATGATATTCGAATACCACTCGTCAGTCTCAATTTTTCCTATGACAACGTTGATTTTCTCTTTCTCTACCATCTTGATATCTTCTTGATTTATTTCTATCAACATCTTAGCCAACCCTTGGCCTTTGATTATTTTGGATGGCTTGATCTCCAAATTGTATTCTTGTATCTGTGAAACCCATTTTCCCCTTGATCCAAGAAAATCATGTTGTGATAGAACATCTTTTACAGTGGGGTAAGGGATGAAAGCTTTAATCTTTTTGTATCCCACATAAGTTCTAAAATGATCGAGGGACTTGAAAAGAGAAAAGGGTTGTTTTTCCATAATGGCATAATTCATCTCTGATTCCCTAAGTTTCTTTCCCATGAAAGAAATAATTTTTCATCCCCCTGATCATTTTTTTGCAATAGAACTGTTGCGATGGTGTCTTTTGAAGTGAAAGAGAATATGATGAAATCTTTAGCAAAATTTGGATTGACCAGGACTGACACAATAATTATTTGTTCCTTGATACATTGGTAAGATAACTTACATTCATTATCCCATTTGAAACAAGAATATTTTTTTAACAATCTATTAAGAGGCTTAACAATTTCGACAAAGTTCGGAATGAACCTAAGGTGATTTGGCCAAAGAAGGACTGCAATGATTTCTTGTCTTTAGGGAGTGGGATATTTTTTATGGATTCAATCTTGGAAGGGTCTATTGATATTCCATATTTAGAAATAATATGACCCAGTAACTTGCCTTTATCCAGGCCAAAGATTGATTTCTTAGGGTTGAGAGAAATGTCATATTCTCGACACCTTTGGAAAATCATTCTTAAGTGATAGATATGTTGATCCCTTTTCTTAGAGATAGTGGTTAGATCATCCTGGTAAATATCTATAAGTTTCCTAATCAAATCCCTGAAAGCATAATCCCTGGCACGTTGGAAAGTAGCCCCTGTGTTGGTCAAAACAAAAGGAATTCTCAAATACTTGCAAGTCCCCTAAGGGGTGGTGAAAGCAATTTTTAGTTGGTCATCCTCCTTTACCAACACCTGGTTATATGTTGAGAAATCATTAAGCATGGACACCATCTTTTCTCTCGTGACTCTTTGTAGAAGATATTCCATGTTTGGTAGAGGATAATTGTCCTTAAGTGAATCCTGGCTCAAATTTATAAAATCAACACATATACTGATATCACCAATATTCTTCTTGACAATCACTGGATTTTCTACCCAAGAGGAGTACCTAATAGGCTCAATGATTCCTACCTCAATAATATTTTGCAACTCCTTTTGGACTTGTGGGGCAACTTTTAGGTTCATTTTCTTGAGCTTCTTCCTAAAGGTTTTTGTGCCTCCCTTAAGGGGAATATCGTGTTGTATGACATCCTCTTGGTAAGCCTTTAGATCTTCGTAAGACCAAGCGAAAAAATCCTTAAATTATCTTATGACGGAAATCAACTTCTCCCTTTCATTAGGTGTTTTTCTTTTTCCAAACTTGACCATTTTTGGGGATTCCTCGGTGTCAATATTGAATTCAATGACCTTGTCATCGATTTTTCTTGACGACTTCCCCTTATACAAGTCATTTCGATCAAAAAGTCTCTCTAAGGGGATTACACCTTTAGGTAAGGGTCCATCAGGCAAATCAATAATCTCAACATTTTCCCTTTCTACCAATAAGTTAATTTGGGCTTCTGAGAATTCACCTTCAATTTGGAGAAAACACAGAATCTGGTTTTCATTGTAACAAACCTGCCAATGTTCCAAGTTATCAGGTAGTGAAGGCTTGAAATTTACTTCCACTTTATAGAGACATATTTCTTTGAAAATATGTAAGGTAGATGCATAAATGGAAAGGTTGTCTTCCAAATATTCTCTTCACTAGGGATGGCTTCAATTGAAAAGTTATCAAATTTCTTCATGGAATCGCAGATGACATCTCTATAGTGTCTCAACCTTGGCTTCTTGGCAGCGAATTTCTTGTTAACCTATGAAACAATCAAGTCTAAATATCCTCTTACATGCAGGGACTTCATGTTCATGTCAATGGAAAGGTTCATGCCTAGGATGAGGGCTTCATACTCGACAATGTTGTTTGTGCAGTAAAACTCAAGCTTGTATGAGAACATGGTATTATCGTTATATGGTGATCTCAATACTTTTCCAGCACTTGACCCTGAGCTTGAGTGCACACCATCAAAGTCTAAGCCCCAATATACTTCATTTTTTTCTTTGTCAAGGAAAAGGGAGTTTTCCAAAACGAAGGTGTTTTTAATCCCCTCATCCAGAACCTGATGGGTTATGTTGACATGATTTACAAAATCTTTTTTTTTGGTCTTGTCTGGGAAAAAGTTTTCTCCTCATTTTTATTGACACCAATTTCCTTCTCTTTGTGTGGATCTGTTAAAATTTGTTGAATATGTTGCAAAAACATTTCTTTAGCCTGTCTTGTTGCTCGTTTACTTTCAACTTTCAAAATATCATTTGTTGGGGGAGGTACATTTTTAGATGTTAGTTCTTTTTCTTTACCCAACAAACTCATCATGCAATGAACAACTTGTTTAGCGGCCTCCTCTCGCTCCCTCTGCAAGTATGTCCTCTTGTGGGGAGGGTTTGATACGACAAAGTCATCAACTTGATTAATATGAAAAATTTCCTCAAGATAATCCTCATCTTGGTTGAGAGACAAGGTCATGTTTTCCTCTATCTAACATGCCCTTTCTTGGTCTTGAAGTAAAGTTGCAGGGATTCCCTTTCCAATTAGAAATCCGCAGGGGTTTTTCATGGTTGACATGTAATACTTGAGGATGGTACTCTGAGAAGGTTTGAAATATTGAGGAGAAATCCTCATGAGGGTATTGAACCTCTCATTGAAATCCATTATACTTTCTCCTGAATTTATTTTATATTTATAGAGTTGATCATAAAGGGATTGGAAATCTTTGTTTTCTGAATCTTTTGGCAGAACGTTTTTTAAAAAGATCCCAACTTGTGATTGTTCCTAGAAGAATATTATCATACTAATCCTTATCCCTTTTGAAAAGAGTGTAGGAGAAGAGTCTCATCCAAAAATATTCATGTTGTTCATAAGGTTCAAGAGCGCGAAGGAAGGAATCTAAATGATCTTTAGTTGGGAAGAAATCATCTCCCGCAAAGCTAGAGAGCCAATCCTTAAAGTCCCTTGGGATTTTGTGAGGGGATCTAGGGATATTTTTCATGTCTAAAGGATTGTAATTATCTTTAACTCATGGGCTCCATGTGGTACTTAGTGAACTAGGCACGGATGAGAGCAGAGGTGTAGAGGTAGTAGTTGAAGATGGAGGGCTAAGAGAGGTAGATGGGTGACTAGACCATTTGGGTGAAGAATTACGATGCCTGGAAGTATTTTTGGGGGTTGGTTAATGTCATTTTCGGGTATGTTCCATAATGGAGTCTCCAGATGATCTTTAGGACAAACGTTTCAAGAGTGGAAAGGGAAATTCCTTCCAATGGAGTTGCCAGGAAAGATGGGGTAAACAATTCAAGATGGTAGCTTTCCAAACCGTCGTTAGGGAATGAAAGAGGATTCAAAATCCTCCCCGAAAACGATGCCAAAATGTTATCGCACAGGTAGTAGGGTGGGAAAATCTTGACCCAAACCACAATATGGTGACAAATAGGAGAATACCTACCCACTGTCACCTCAGATAGGTATTCTCGTCACTTTATAGGTGAAGTGATAACCTCAAGGGGGGAATCCCGAGTGACCTTAGGGGAAAATGAGATGAAAAATGATACTTATGAGTCGATTCCCCTATAGGTCAATGGTTGCCAAGAAGTCTGAGTACTTGCGGATGATGATGGTACCTTCTCGAGACACAAGAAACACCAAGTATATAAGCTATATGTTAATAGTAAAATAAAGTTAAACGTATTATCCCTATTTTCATAAGTCAACAAAGATATATATCAGCGAAGAAATGATTATTAGAGCTACTAAACAAGATGCTAAAAGTCTAACAAATGATGCAAGAGACAAGCTAGTGAGAATGAGTACAACTCAAGTAATAAAGCATAGAATTTAGCATCAATGTAAGGATTCTATAGACGAGTATTGCAAAGATATATTTTCAGCCTTATTTATGTATCAAAAAAGTTTTACATCAATAAAATCATCCCCCAAAACTTGCAAAGAATCCACCCAAAAGATGCTCTAGGACTAGTAGATTATGTTGGCAAACTATTAGCAAATTTTGTCAGTTGATAAGAGAGTAAAATAAAAAGTTATGAGATGTTTTTATGAATCCCTAATGGCTGTATATTTAATTTATAACAAAAATAATATTTACTTGGAAAAATATGATGTCCTAGGGGCGTAATCAAGCCAATAGCATATATAATTGATTGCACTTTGAACAAATTGAAAATATGATAAAATCACATTACCCAATGCAAGTAATTTTATTTATCCAATGCAAACTTCAGATTAATGTCTTCAAAATATTGGGTAAATGGAGTCTTGGATTGTAAGAGTTAGATCCAAAATATCCCTAGGGGTGTAAATCCTCTTACTCCCTAGGGCATGCAAATGAAACTTAGGTAAATCGAGGAGGGTGTGCACCCTTGTAATCCTCCTAGAAACCTCACAATAAATGAGTTGTCAACTAGAAAATGAGATGAATATTAATGGAGGGTTTATTTACTTATACACCTCCTAGGGTTTCAACCAATAAAAATTGTGAAACAAGCAAGAATAACTAACACATTGCAAATTTTCCTTACCAATTTCAAAAGAGATGCAAGATAAAACCTTCGCTCATCAAGAAATACCATTCATAAGAAAGAGATAATACCTCCAAGATGTGCACACCACCTTAGCTCCACAAATCACCAAGAGAATTCACCATAACACATTTGCACAAGAGAGAGAGAGAGAGAGAGAGAGAGAGAGAGAGATCAAATTTCCCAAAGAGGGCGAAAATTTCAACCAAGTAGTCTTCTCACAATGGGAGAGTTATATAAAATGAGATAAAAACTATCTCTATTTATAAAAAAAAAACTCTAATAAGAGTTTGTCCACAAAAATTAGGGTAAACCACAAAGTAAGGGGACAAAAAACCTTACTTTTACCCTTTTACAATTTAAAATTTGATTTTTCACAATAGAAACCCTAGAAAAAAGGATGTTGTGACCCCTTTAGGGAAAAGTTTTGGCATCTTTGGAAAGTCATTGAGGTTGGGGATGAAACGTTGGTCCTCCAAAGGCCTTCCTCCAAGGTGCTAGGGCCCTCTCTCCACCAAGTCAAGGCATCCTAATCAAATTATGCCATGTGTTCCTTCACCACAAAACCCTAACCCATGCATGACATCAAGCCCTCAAAGTATGATGTTTTGGCCTCCAAAGGAAAAACGTTGGGCTAGTAGGGGCATGTGTGAGGTCCTCCAAGGAATCTATCAAGCCTCCAAAGGCTGTCATCATCATCTAGAATGTGGGCCATGGTATCCAATCGGTGGGCTTCAAGCCCCAAGAAAGACCAAGATAAGCTTGTTCTTCCAAATATGTCCACCAAACAAGGTCCTGCAAAGACAATGAATACTCTCTCCAAGGATCTGAATTCAAATTCATCACAATGAGTAAATCAATTCAATAAAAGAGCCACCTAAGCACGTGCATCAAAAACCACCTCATCAAAATAAACGAGTACTCAAAGAACCTATGTAACTTGCCAAGTTTGGGTATGGTAGGGTTGACAAGGTGACCTATTGGGTGAATCATCCCCTAGGTCAAGGAATGTTTCTCGAGTGGAACCCCTTTCTAAGACATGTGGAAAATATGATATGAATGGGGGAAAGACTCTTGGGCTCAGGGTTCATGAAATACAAGGGATCATAGTGTCTCATTTATGGGTGCCTTTGTAGAGGGTGTGTTGCACCTTCGTTTTCAATGCATCCTTTTTCCAAGCCCATTCATTGTCATTAATTAGTTAAGTTCCAAAAACTGGGTACTCCCTAGGGTTAAATCGATTATATTGGGGGGGAGTATCACAATGTCACTTGAAGGAGAAGAACACATAGTGCCATGGGGTATAGTCTAGATTGTAATGCACTTTGTGTAAATACCTCAATCAAGTGGGACATTTATGTTATTTATTTTCTTTTGTAGGTCTTTGATTTTTTAGAAGAGTTTCATTGCTGTCAAGACCTATTTGGGAAAGCATATGGAATTTTTATAATATAACTTTTATATTTTTCCAGCTATCTCCCCTCTGGGCCTTCAACCCATTCTTCCCATGAAATGAGGGACAACCCCTTCTTGGGTCAGTACACCCGAAAACCCAAAAGATAAGGAGATGGGGGGACTAAGTGTGGAAAGTGAAAATATGGTTGGGAATGGAATGATGAATCATCAAGGGGACCTCCCAGTAGTAAACCAATCCCTAAGGGTGACCACTTACTAGGGCACAATTTCAACCACCAAGGTGAAACAAGAAAAAGAGCATAATGTCCAAGCAGACATTACATAATCAAAGTCATTTTAAATTTAACAAACCCAAATTCCTCAAATATTGAAATGACACTCAACATAATACCTGGATTGTACCTCATGGAGAAATATCCAATGTCCTTCGGAAGCAATATGGTGTGGTGGATACCCTCATGATGAGCTTGGAACTATAGTGGTGAAGAAGCTTTCTATATGTGCAAGTGGACACTATTGGTCAAGATATCTCTCATTACTCCATGCCTGCAACCTAAGGGCCTCAAGACATCATCTCCTTAGTTATCCCTAGGAGTTGGGGGTAAATTTTTCTTTCGTAATCGACATATAATCTATATATTCTGCTGTTGACAGTCACATATTGTCAGGGATTCTTTTGAGTCTTTTTCTTTTCTTGTTCTCTTCTTTCAAATTCTTGCTTGAGCTCCAAGCTTAACACATAATAATAGTCATGTGGTCCAAATCATCATGGAACCACTCTTTACACAACTTATCCTTCAAATTTTTGATTGAAATAATCAATGATATTGAACTCATTTAGAGGAAATCCCCTTGAAAAAGTTAGAAACAACGCTCTTTATTAACCTGTAATTGTATATAAATTCAAAAGAGTTTGATAATTTAGATATAAATCACGACATTGTTTCAATTTTCCACTGAAGGTCCTATGAACACTATTTAAATAATCTCTAATACTATTACTGCTAGAGTTTGACAATGGTCGTGTTTCCACCACTTGGATTCCCATGCCCCTTGTACTTCTCCCAGACTTGTCAATGTGAATATGCAGATTTGATAGCCTCCACATAGGAAACATACCTGATATGTTAGAGGCATACGTGGAATATTTAGTTTGAGTGGAGAATAATAAGGTTGCATTAGGATTCTTACTTCTAGAGTGAATGTGATTTAAATCACGTGACGCAGATGTATGTTCATTTACATTTCTCGGCTGACATGTAAGTATTACATGAGGTAAGGGTCTAGGACTAGGATATTCAGATCTAGAGGTGTGTTTCTCATCCAATGGAATCAATTTTTTTCAAGGGTGATTACCTCATTCATGATATACTTGCAAACACTAACAAGGATTCTACCTACGTGGAATCCTGTGAGACTTACATGGCCTTCTAAGTTTAGTGGTTTTCCTAAGCATCGATACTCTCTTGCTTGAGATTTATTTGCATCTTTCCTAGCCTCATCTTACTCTTCATTGAAATTGAATCCACTTCCACCATATTCAATGCCACGAGCATGCTCAGTCCCTTGAATCACTTTAGTTGTAAACCTGTGAGACAACTTTTTTAGATCCTCAGGTATAGGTTGTTCAAATAATTTCAATTCCTTTACAAGGTCATGAGCATATCTTTCTTCCTCCTCATAAATGAAGGTGATGAAAACACCCTTGTGAACTTCTCTTCCAATGCACCACATCATGTGCACATAATATTCATAGTGGTTTGGTGCATCAAATTTTACTATAAGATAAAACTGAATTATGTAAAGTGTAACTTCCGCTAATGTCATTAGATATATTTCTCCTACTTCATAGAAAAAGTATTTTCTGAATGGAGCATACTACACCTTGGATTGGTACACAATGGATAGTTTGTCAACTTTAGTTTTCTTCACTCTCTTCATGAAAACCTCATCTAGAAGAGGTGAAGGTGAATGATCTCATGCATCATTTTCCTCATTTCCATCTTCCTCAAAAATCATGAAGTGCTCAATCGTTTCTTACTCGAGATGGTTGATTGAAAAGTGTACAAGATTCAATTCCCTTCTTTGATACTTCAACTTGAATGTATGACACCTTCCCTAGGGATTCAACATTCTTGTTGAAATATGAGATGAGGGTGACAATCTCCATGACTGTCTCATCCATCACAACTAGGGTTCCATAAGGAATATCAGGTTTTTTTGTGAGGTAACTGAAGTGTTATGAGGTAAAAGTGGTAGCAACAGATATGTATGAATCAGAGGGTGAAATAGGCCCATGATAAGAATATTCTTTGTGCTTAAATTCATCAAGAATGCTAACACCACTTTCTTGGTCATGTAGGACAAATAAAATCTCTGCATTTTCTTCAACATATAATGCAGTAGTTCAATTGTAGGATCCAACAAAAAGTAACCTATTATACACATGAATAAAAGAGAGGCGTGATATAATACCTATTTCTTGCAACCATATGGAGGTGGTAGGTAATGAATACAACAACACATCCACCACAACATCAACATATTATTTGGATGTTGCGGTGAACAATACAATTTCGTATAACCTTGTGCCACCCAAATGCTGCAAAAATTCGTTCACCTGTGGCCTCTTCAACACGTAATATGAATGTGTCACACATTGTTGCTCAAAGGTGATCAAATAATCATATTCGATGAGCATGGGCATCCTACTCGAATACACTAACGTTCCATCCAAATTTAAAACCAATGGTTTTTCTATTTGTATTTCCTTATGCCATGGGAGGTAAAACACCCTGTTGAGGAAAATATATGAAATGATCTTACTCAAGCATTTTCAGATCTTTCTTGGCTAAGGAAAGATAAACGTGAATATCACCCTATGTTTATAGCCTAAAAAATTGTTTCCTAATCCACAAGTATTGGTTACAAGGGATTAGGCCGATTTTCTTATAAATAAAAGATTACTGAAAAAATCAATATTTATGTAATTTTCTGAATATAATAGATGAAAAAGTAAATATAGAGACAAAAGAAAAAATACCAAGTCAATAATTAACACAGATGAGACAGAAAACAATCACTTATTTCATTCCAATTAATCAAAATAATCGTTCTCTTTACAAAATTCCCCGAGGAAGTTTGGACCAAACTCAAACTTAGATGTCCCCGATGAAAGCCATACAAAAGGAATTTTGACAGAAGTAAAAAAATGAATTTTAAAAGATGGATCGGATTTCCATAGATTGTTTCCCACTCGACTCTGCACAATATCCTTTATCAATTATGAAATTTAATTCACAAACAAATAAGTATACACAAACTATCAAATATAGATCAACACCTTTGAAAAACAAGTGTCTGGATGATGTAATTCAACCTTGAACCCTGCTGTCTACAATAGGACCCTATTGTCATAAAATAAAATTAGGCTTTCAATGAATTAAAGAATGAATGAAAACAGAACTATCTCAATAAAACTCAAGAGAAGACCTTAGTATGTTTTCTCCTTCTATTCTCACTTTGTTCCTCCTTCTCTTTTTGCCTTTAAGCAATCATAATTAGTTGAAGTATTTAAACTACCTCTTTTAGTTAAGTTAACTAAAACTCAGCTAACTTTTAGTTTAGGGGGGAAATTAATAAAATAATAATAAGGTTCTTTAATAAATAATAACTAGTAGGTGGGACTCCTTGTGACTCCCTTTAGTTTCTAAACAAACATAAACACAACTAGTTAATCAATAAAACACATCCCTCCTTGTGGTTCCCATCATCACTCTCATAATTTGAAAATTAATATCAATGATATTTGAAACCATATCCAAAAAATATAATATCCAAAATATCCAAAAATAGTGTGTTGTCCAAAAACTTCAACAGTCAACGTTTCTCAACAATCAATGAATAAAACACTCAAAAACCATATTTTCCACTTTGGGAGGCAATTTTCCCTTCGTTGCTACAGTCTCCCTTTGATTTCTCTAAATTTTCCTTAGGCTGTGTGGAGCCTTTAGTCCTGATCTCACCGATAACATGAGAGCAATCATCTCTCAAGTGCATGCGGGATGAAACAAATTTGGCAGAGTCACTTGAGGGAGAGGAGGGGGAAGCAACAAATTTTCCTTTATCAGGTTCATGGTGGGCTT
>SNQJ01S0115991.1:53624-74539 GCA_010110895.2 Picea sitchensis | reverse complement strand
ATATGATGCATGTATGAATGGATCTTAGGTAAAGTATTTTAATTGAGTAGGTTTTGCAAAGAGTATTCTTGTGAATCTATATATGTGGTTAGCTAGATAATGTGCAAGTATTTCACTTATTAGCTTAACCCTCCATATTATCCATTGTATGTGTGTTATTGTGTTGAGTTTGTTGCAAGTTGGACTTCAAGGGTTTCATTAGGGTGCCTCTTAGAAGAGTCTCCCTTTGAGATTTTCATACACTCCAAGTTTTTTCTGTATTGTTCACCCTTTTCTCATTCTCATTTCGGTAGCTAACTTGCTTAGATAGGTCACCTAAAGTCTTTAAATTTTCTGGTTCTTGTATGCACGAAATCTTTGCCTAAAAACAAAGGTTTCATAACATTTTCTGAGTGTGTTGCAGCTCAAATCAGCAAGCAATAGCTTGTTGATTTTTGCAGATTCTCGCCAGGACAAGGGGGCATACTGCCCAATTTCATGAACAAAACACCCTCAAGCAACTCCTCTCATAGTGGTAAACGCTTATCTTTTCCTTCTATATTCTAAATCACTATAAAGCAAGCCCAAAGGAGTTGTACCCAAGTGGCTTGCATTCTTTCCCTTTCGGTCTTATTTTCGCAAGCTCTAGATTAGATCTCTTTTGTTTATTTCTCATGCTTAGTTTAGCTAGATTAGTTTTGGTTTATACATGCATGCTTACATAAAATAATCTAGAGTATATCTCATAACATATGCTAGCTTAGAGCCCGTGGAGGCACCATGGATATTTTTCTTTCAGTTTATCTAATCTTTATATTACACATGCACATGCTAACACTGGTTTCATTAAGGCTCAATTAATCAACCTTTTACAATTCCGCAAGTTACTTTCAGTTCTTATACTTCACATTTGCAATATAACATTTAAGAACTCATTTGGCAACTCATTGTTAAAGGGCTTCAGCCTTCACATATTTCAATTTTCAGTACTTTGGAAACTTTGTTGAGCAAGCTACAAGCACTCAATCACATTTCACATTATTTAGCTCATAGACCTAAAATTCATTAATTAGACTTAATAGGACACCTTAACTCACCATCTTCGCCACTTAAAAACTGGGGTTTTGAGGAAAGCCATAGAAATTTTCCAGAGTACTCGGCCTTAGGGTTGACCTGTGAAGCTAGGGTAGGCCTCATTGCCTCACTTCTTGAGCATCCAGCAACCACTTGGTAATAGGGGGATGAGAGTTTTGGGTTGACACCTAGATAGGGATAAAAATTAATCTCACACTTAATCACTTAATTCAATTTTCAGTCTACAACACCAAGCATTACAGTTACACACTTGCAAGTTCACTGATCTCACTGTCTCTCATTTTACATTCATATGAAAGTTAAATTATGTGTTGTGGAATTATGTCTTAAGTGGTTATATCTTTCATCTGGAGCACTTTACTTTCAAATATTTCATCTTTATTTTGTTCCTTTATCTCGTGGTGTGATCCTTCAAGAAGTGCACATCCACCTGGAGGCATTCTCTTGATTGGGTCTTGAGTGCTTTGCGTCTCTTGGCCATTGAAAAGAAGTCCAACGGAGCTCTATCTATTGTAAGCATGCTTGGCTTCATGTTTTGATCTCTTTATCTTATATATCTTTAATTCCTGCACATGTGAGCAAACTTGTGAGTATATTGTATATCTTGTATCTAGTCTTAATCTGTATATCTGATTTATTCTTTTGTATCTAATTGTATTTGTCTTATTGTAATCCTTTGTAACTTATCTTGTAACGAACTTTCCAACTAACTTAGTTGACCCCATTTCCCAATCTTAGGCACTAGTCTTAGTTGCCCTAGGAAAAGGTCTAACTCTCATACTTTGATAGTTCCATCTTGCATTTGCTGATTGACATCTTAGGTTAGATTCCCCCTGACCTTTAACCAATTAAAACCAACTACTAGAACATTAAATATTAATCTCATCTAGTAACTAGGGTCTACCCCCCTTGGCTTCCCTAGAAGTTAGCCTAGATGGAAGAGGTTCAAGTCAAAGTGACAGCGTGGACTTTGAACCTAGGCATTGTGCCTTCGAGGACACACTAAGTGAGCAGGACTTAGCTCATGTTTGCAAGTGTGTATAAGGATGGAAACAAAGCCTTAGAAGAAGAGATAGTAAAAACCAGAAAAGAAATGGAGAAGTTTAAGGGATTGTATCACCAAAATATGCCTAGTATTAAACCCTCAGAAGGATTAACCTCCATTCTAAATCAGCAAAGAAATCTAAAGTTGAAAGCTGGATTGGAATATGAAGAAGGATCAAGTAGTGATCATCCAAGTAATACATAACCCATCAAGTTTGTCAAATCCTCAAACATTAACAACAGTCACTCTGAAGAAACAAAGAAAGAAAATCAGCCACCAAGAAGGAATGAAAGAAAAAGTACCTAAACCGAATTTGTAGATCAAAAAGATTATCGGCATGAAAGAAATCGATCTCCTCAAAGAAGACAAATTTTTTCAAGGTACAAAGGTTTTTTCTATGAATATTGTTTTTTTTGCTCTACTTTTGGTCACAAAGCTATAAATTGTTCTTTAAGATTTAGATATGAACAATCAATATATTCAATGAATAACTATCTTCCACAACAAAGATTGAGACAGCCAAGAAACAAACAATCACAGACCATAAATCATGTGATGACTGAGAGAAGGAAACAGGTGAAACACAACAACAGTTATGAGCATAACAATCATTATGATCTATTATTCAGTCAACTAGAATGTTACAACTATCATAATTATGGACATAAAGTTGCAGATTGTCACTTAAGGAATTACAATCCAGACTTGATCCCCACTGCTGAAAATGTCAAGGTTTGGAAGAAGACAACAAATGACAAGTGTGGACTAGTATTATTAGCCCAAAAACAAAATAATCCCTGGTATATTGATAGTGGATGTTCCAAACATATGACTGGAGACAAATGTAAGTTTCTAACTTTAAGTAAAAACAAATAAGGGAATGTAACTTTTGAAAATGATGCACCAGGAAAAATAAAGGGTAAAGGAATGGTAAGCCTAAGTAATGGCAAAGGAAAAGCTCAAGATGTGTTGTTTGTAGATGGTCTGAAACATAATCTACTAACTGTTAATCAAGTTTGTGACAAAGGATGTGAAGTTGTTTTTACTTCTAAAGACTGTAAAATAAAGGCTTTGAGTTTAGGACAACTGATTGCAAAAGTGATAAGAATAGAAAATAATGTCTATGTGTTAAAAGAAGAAAAATAAGAATGTCACTTAACCAAGTATGATGAAAGGTGGTTGTGGTATAGGAGACTTGGAAACCTAAATTTTGATCATATAATCAACCTCTGAAACAATGGGGCAGTAAAGGATCTTCCGAAGATATCAAAGCCATACGACTCTCTTTGTAAACCCTGCCAAATAGGAAAGCTTACTCGCACTCAATTCAAATCTAAAAACTTTCCCTCAACATAAAAACCTCTCCAGTTAGTACATATGGATTTATGTGGACCATCAAGAAAAGAAGGTACAACAAAAGGAAACTATTTTATGTTGATTATTGATGATTATTCTAGACTAACATGGGTTTCCTTTTTAAAGGAAAAATATGAAGCATTTGAAAAATTCAAAGTGTTTAAGGATCTGACTGAGAATCAAACAATAAATACATTAAAGGAACTAAGGTCTGATAGAGGAGGCGAGTTTAGTTCATGGAACTTCAAAGAGTTTTGTGATAAACATGGGACCAAAAGAGAGTACACAATTCCAAGGACTCCACATCAAAATGGAGTTGTTGAGAGGTAGAATAGATCAGTACAGCAAAAAGCAAGATCAATGATGAATGAAAGGAACATACCTCAGTCTTATTGGGTGGAAGCAATTCATACAGCTATTCATATCCTTAAGAAAGCTCATGTCATGCCACACAGTGACAAGACCCCTTATGAACTATGGTTTGGAAGACCTGTTTTAATCAAGGTTTTTAAAGTTTTTGGGAGTAAATGTTATATCAAGAATAATGGTGAAAATATTGGCAAATATGATGATTGGGATGATGAAGGTATCTTTTTGGGTTATGTTACAAATAGTAAAGGGTACAAATGCCGCAATAAGAGATTGCAAAAACTAGTTGATTGTATAGACATAAAAGTTGATGAAGAAATCTTATTCAAAAATGTAAGTAGTGTTGAAACAAGAATAGAAGATATAGTTGAAGATGAAGATGAACATGTCCAAGGATCAAAAAAGGAAGAATCTTAATCAGATGAATATACGAATACTCAGACTGACACAAATCAGTAGAAAGAAGCAAAATTAGCTCTTAGAATTATTAGAAAGAATCATCCTGAAAATCAGATAATTGGAGATATCAATAAAGGAGTTCAGACAAGAAGGAAATTGATTAAAGACTCGGAACAATCTCATGTTTCCTTTTTATCTATGATTGAACCTAAAAACTTTGAGGAATCTAGCCAGGATGATAATTGGATTAGAGCAGTGAATGAAGAGCTTGATCAGATTGAGAAAAACAATACTTAGGAGCTTGTCTCTAGACCTGAAGATAAAAATGTAATAGGTTCCAAATGGGTGCTCAAGAATAAAATGAATGAAAAAGGACAAGTTGTTAGAAATAAAGCCAGATTGGTCTATAAAGGGTATGCACAAGTTGAAGGTCGGGACTTTAATGAAACTTTTGCACCAATGGCAATATTGGAAGCTATTAGAATGTTTCTTTCTTATTCATGTCACAAGAAATTGAAAGTTTATCAGATGGATGTTAAGTCATCATTTCTTAATGGAGATCTAGAGGAAGAAGTATATATAGAGCAACCTAAAGGATTCTCATTGACAGATAATCCTAATAATGTTTACAAGTTGAATAAGGCCCTATATGGATTGAAACGAGCACCATGAGCTTGGTATTATAGACTGGACAAATTTTTACAAGATAAAGGATTCAAGAAAGGTATTGTTGACAACAACCTTTACATTAAGTCTAAAGGTGATAATTTATTAGTTGTTTTGGTTTATGTAGATGATATTATTTTTGGGTGCACTAATGAATCATTTATCTAGTGGTTTTCTAACTCTATGCAAACAGAATTTGAGATGTCCATGATAGTAGAACTGTCATATTTTCTTGGCTTACAAGTAAAACAGAGTTCTGCAAGAATTTTTATATCTCAAGAAAAATACTTGAAAGAGATGTTGAAAAATTTTCAAATGGAGGACTCCTCTCCTGTTAGTACACCAATGGTGGTTGGTTGCAATCTCAGTAAAGATGACATTTCACTCGGTGTTGATCAAAGGACATATCGATCAATGATAGGCAGTCTTTTGTACAACACAACATCTCATCCTGATATAATGCATGTTGTTGGAATGGTAGTCCGTTATAAATCTTCTCCTAAACAAAGTCAATTTGTAGCTTTCAAAAGGATATTCAAATATGTGAAGGGAACAATGACTTATGGTCTGTGGTATCCCATAAATCATAATTTTCAGTTAATTGCTTATTCAGATGTAGATTGGGAAAATTGTGTAGATGAAAGAAAGAGCACCAGGGGAGGTGCCTTCTTCCTGGGAGACTTGTTGGTAGCATGGATTAGTAAGAAACAGGGGTCTATTTCCTTATCAACTATAGAAGCAGAGTACATTGCTGCTGCTACTTGATGTACTCAGATCTTGTGGATGATTCAAACTCTTGCAGATTTGAAGGTAAACTATACTGATCCGAGTACAATTCACTGTGATAACACTAGTGCCATTAGTCTCTCTAAGAATCCTATTCTTCATTCCAAGAATAAGCATATCCCAATAAAATACCATTTTCTCAGAGAATAAGTCACAAACAAAGTTTTTTAGATGAATTATATCCGCTCCATGGAACAGATAGCAAACATTTTTACTAAACCCTTAGCCAAGACCCCATTTGATTATCTCCGACAGAAGCTGGGTGTCATCCCATCTGACATCTAGGCAAGTTCATCCTGTTAGGGGGAGTTTTGTATTGATTGATTGAATATATGATACCTCCTAAAAATACTGCAATAGCTCAGGGGGAGCGTGTTCTCTTTGACATTGATGTCAAAGGGGGAGAAAAGAATCTGGGTGCCTTTGTTGCCATCAATGCCAAAGGGGGAGATTGTTGGCATGCTTTACAGGAAGTGTATGCTTTTCATTAATGGCAAGTACAACAATGATGATGGATTTACTACATGAAGAATGTAACAGACGAGCACCAGAATTATTTTGGGAAGACGCTGCAGAGCAAGCTCAATAAGATCAGAAGATATAGTGCAGAGGATGGTTGGCATGCTTTACAGGAAGTATGTGCTTGTCACTGATGGAAAGATCAAAGTATTCAGTGAAGGAAAACCAGGCACAAAGTAAGCTTAGGAGGAATTATCACAGAGTCGAACGTAGTGCCTAAGCTTGGGAGGAGAAGTGTCAGTGATCGTTGGATCCCATTTAAATTCCCAAAATAAGGAGGACCATCAGATCAGATTGTAGACAAGAAGAACGTACAGAAGAGGAGGACAGATCTCAGGCATCAGATCTGAGCATAAGTTATGACCATCATTGGATCAGGAAGAACCTGAACTTTCTTTAAAGTGCAATATCGAAGCGATGGTCCAACTCCATTTCGGAGTTTTGGCAATTGAGATTTCAGAAATTGTTAGATGGAGATGTCAAGAACTCCTACCATAGGAGTCTTGAAATCGTGATATGCGAAGCCTCAATAAAATATTGATCGTTGATCCAAGAGGGATGCATGGCAGAAGATCAGAGCATGTCAAAGAATCCATTTCGGGGTTTCACAAATCACGACTTGGAGAGTCAAGAAACAATACCACACGAATGTCGAAATTACGAAATGCGAAATCGCAAAATGATCTGAGTCATCAGATCAAGGTTTGATGTGGATTGTTGATCCAACCCCATTTCGGGGTTTCGGATACCGGAAGTTGGAGTGTCAAAACACTCTGCAACAAGAATACTGAAATCACAATATGATCGGAGCCGTTGATTCAAGATTTGATCTGGATCGTCGAATCATAAGACAAGTGGCAAGCGATTGGAATTTCGCTGACTTGGAGTCAACGGAGCATGGTGTGGAAACTTGCGAGATGTGAGATCGCGATAAGATCTAGACCATCGGATCTATGGGGATTTCAACCATCGATCAGACTCAATGAACTTTATAAACTCACAAAATATGAAGAGTTTTTTTTTTTGCCACAGCCTGTGCTCACCGCTGGTGGTCAATAGAAGGGAATGAGTCAATCTAGAAAAGCTCCATTTCGGGGTCTCGAGGATCGTGACTTGGAGAGTCGAGATGCCTCATCTCCAGATTCATGAAATGCGAAATTGCAAAAGTGCTTTATGGATAAGCAAGTGTTCACAGCCATTGGGCACATCGATGGAAGATGGAGGAAGAAGCTAGAGGTGCTAAGCTTCACCACAGGAATGGTGAAATGCCGACATGCGAAATAGAGAAATAAATGCAAGATTCTATCAATTCAATCCAATGGAGTAGGTCAAGTTGAATAAGATCACAGTTCTATTGTTGTGCTTCTAATTTTAACAGCTAGAGACAAATGATGGTCTCTTCCAGAGGAATCGAAGAGGACTCAGTGTGATCGCCAAAGAAGATGAAGAGTCTCAAGGCATCTTCCATTGGATTGAGGACTATTGATATAGGCGATTGAAAAATGGAATGGGATTAAATTCTGTAGATGAAAATAGAAAGTACAAGCTCGTCGAAAACAGAGAAGACGAAGAGCCACAACTGCCAGAGAAGCTGAGAAATCTAGACAGAACACCCAGTGATACCGAACGCGTGGGGAAAACTGCCAAAGAAGATGAAGAGTTACAATGATGATCAGGAAAAGCACTCAAGATGTGGAGGAGATTGGCACGGTGTGAGCATGCAGAAGCATTGCGCATATGGCATGCACAAGGTGCACAGAAACAATAAGAACATGACACGGAGAAGTGATGTTGTTGTTGTTGCTAAGGTGAAGTAATGCATGTCTGAGGAAGTAAAGAGGTGGTGCAGCAGCTGAAATTTATAGGAAACAAAAGGGGCATGTAATAGGAATGGCACACAAAGAAAAAAATGTAGAAGAATAGAATGGGTAGTGGATGCATGCTGGAAGACAGTGAAGAAGACTGAGTAGCAAAATCTTGCAGAACAGTCATAAGACTGGTAAGTTGTTATTGAACACTATATCACTGTAATTGGTTTTAGTATTTCATATTCGTATTTCAGGGTGGTTGGGAGGTGCTAGGGAGGACTGGAGTCCTCAGAGGTTCAAGTGGGTGCTTGAACACAGGGAGTTGTAGCTCCCTTCTAGTTGGTGCTTCCTTCTAGTTGGTGCTAGAGAAACCAGGGAGTTGGTGCTTCCTTCTAGTGGGTGCTAGAGAAAATAGAGATTTTGTGCTCTCATCAAGTTGCAGCTTGCAAAACAAAGGCGGTAGCCTCACATTGAGTTGGTGCTCAATTATAGATGATGTATAGAACTTAAAATACTGCCTATCATTTCGAAGAAGGAGAGGTTTTCTCCCTTTATGGGTTTCCTCGTGAAAATTTGTCTCTGTCTATATCTTATGTGTGACTGATGCTCATTATTTTATTGTCCATATGCTTTATAATTTTGATGATGAGGTTCTTCCTGCCAGTTGGTGCTAGAGAAACCAGGAGTTAAGCTTCCTTCTAGTGGGTGCTAGAGAAAATAGAGATTTTGTGCCTCATCAAGTTGCAGCTTGCAAAAACAAAGCATGGTAGCCTCACATTGAGTTGGTGCTCAATTATAGATGATGATAGAAGGCTGCAAAATAACGCCTATCATTTCTCAAAGAAGGAGAGGTTTTCCCTTATATGGGTTTCTGAAAATCGCTCATATCTTATGTGGGACTGATGCTCATTATTTTATTGTCCATATGCTTTATAATTTTGATGATGACTTGAAGAAATATTAAAAATGTATTATTGACTTAATATTGTTGAAGCACAATAACAACCGATTCACCTCTCGGCCATCTTAGTAATTTCAACAATTGGTATCGAAGAAGGTTCCTTTATTTAAAGGTAGATCTCTAAGATTAAACATGACAAGTCGTGAAGGGACTTCAGCCTCTAAGCGCCCTCTA
Source organism: Picea sitchensis (assembly GCA_010110895.2). Taxonomy (NCBI): domain Eukaryota; kingdom Viridiplantae; phylum Streptophyta; class Pinopsida; order Pinales; family Pinaceae; genus Picea; species Picea sitchensis. Next base: position 65,382 of record SNQJ01S0115991.1, on the reverse strand, counting down.
TTTGATGGAACAATTTTTCCTTCTCGAATATTAGAATGAGAGAACGTATTTCTGATGGGTTTGGGTGTCGATGTTTGGGATGTAGTAGAGACTAGATACAACGCCTATTGTGCTAGCCTCCAAGGACTATAAGTTGTATTTCTATTCTAATGCTAAGGGAATGAATGCTATCTTGAAATGGACTTGCTAAAGCTGAGTTTGTAAATGTGATACATCTTGATACCGCTAGCTAATATGTGGGATAAACATATTAGCAATTATGAAGGAAATGAGAGGTAAAGATGTCGTTCCCCAAACATACATAATGAAATTTGAACAACTAAAGATGAAATGAAGATGAAACAATTAGCAAGTATTTTAAGAGTCAAGAACTTGTAAATTCCATGAAGGGTCTTGGTGAGAATATTGAAGAACCATTTTGAAGTCTGCATTATTTAAGATTACTGATAAATTTAATTCAAAAATTTCTTATACAATAGAAGAACTAAGGATCTTAAAACTCGGCCCATTGATCAACTCCTGTGGAACCCTAACTGCATATGATATGAGAATTACCAAAGATAAATCCAAGACTAGAGAAGCATCTTTAAAGAAAACAAGAATATTGATCCGTAATTAGATGATATTGAGGCAAAAATTTTAAGAAGGTTAAAGTAAAAGATCATGAAAATATCACGGGAAGTTGCCTTCAAATGATTTAACTCGTGGTAAGATAGGTCATTTTCATCTAAATGTCCCCATCAAAAAAGGACCAGAACACCGATGATGAAAAGAAGTACAAATACAAGAATTAATAAGAAGAAAAGTTTCTTATTGCAATAATGACAATTCCTCATAAGATACCGATAGTGACTCTTCCTGTAGAAGATAAGCAAAATGACTTCATGCTTATGGACAAGAGGATTATGATAATAAATCATAGGAAGTGATGTTAGAGATAATGATGAAGAAGTTGTGGTTGATATGGAAGGAGAACTGATTAGTGCACTGGAAAAAATTGATTGTATTCCAGAATTAAGAGCAGAAAGCAAAACAATAAATTGTTGATACTGGTAGAAAGATAGTAAAATGTACCGATTAAGACTTTGCCCTGCTAAAGTGAAATTAGAAGAGGCAAAGAAAGAGGAAGATTGATACTCAAAACAACAGCTGTGAGAAGAAACTACCAGGAAGCCTTAGAAGAAGAGATAGTAAAAAGTTTAAAGAAATGGAGAAGTTTAAGGATTGTATCACCAAAATCTGCCAAGTATTAAAGCCTCAGAAGGATTAACCTCCATTCTAAATCAAAGAAAGAAATCAAAAAGTTGAAAGGTGGATTGATGAAGAAGGACTGCGAAGTGATCATCCAAGTAATACGTAACCCATCAAGTTTGTCAAATCCTCAAACATTGACAACACCTGAAGAAACAAAGAAAGAAAATCGCCACCAATAAGGAATGAAAGAAAACGTAATATACCGAATTTGTGACTCGTGAAATATTATCAAGATGAAATAAATTCCATTCCTTCAAAGAATATATATTTTTTCAAGGTACAAAGGGTATGAATATTGTTTTTTCTGCTCTAATTTGGTCATCACACACAAAGCTATAAATTGTTCTGGTTTAGATATGAACAATCAAGATATTCAATGAATAACTATCTTCCACAACAAAGATTGAGACGCCTATGAAACAAAACAATCACTGCACTATAAATCATGTGGATGATCAGAGAGAAGGACAATGTTCATTAATAAGAACAAGCTATGAGCATAACAATCACATGATCTATTATTCAAGAACCGCATCGTTACAATTGTCATAATTATACTACAAATTCTATGGATCGCCACTTTATGAATTACAATCCAAAATTTGATCCCTCCGTCGGTAAATGTCACGGTTTGGAAGAAGAAAGCAGATGACAGCGGATCTAGTATTATCCAATCTAAAACAAAAAGAACTCCTCGGTATACTGACACAGTTGGATGTTCCAACATAAGGACCTGAGACAAAAGTAAGTTTCTAACATTAAGTGAAAACAAATCAAGGAATGTAACTTTGGAAATGATGCACAAGGAAAAAAAGGGTAATGAATGGTGTTTCCTGGCATGGCAGAGAAAAGAACATAATGTGTTTTATGTTGATGGTCTAAAACATAATCTACCAAGTGTCAATCCGTCCTGGTGACAAAGGATGTGAAGTTTCTTTCACTTCAAAGACTGTAACATAAAGGCTTTGAGTTCAGGACAACTGATTGCAAAAGGGATAAGAATAGAAAATAATGTCTGTGTGTTAAAAGAAGAAAAAGAATAATGTCACTTAAGCAAGTACGATGAAAGTTGGTTGTGGAATAGGAGACTTGGACACCTAAATTTTGATCATATAATCAAGCTCAGAAACAATGGAGCAGTAAAGGATCTTCCGAAGATATCAAAGCCATACAACTCTGTTTGTAAACCCTGCCAAATAGGAAATCTTACTCACACTCAGTTCAAATCTAAAAACTTTCCCTCAACAAAAAAACCTCTCCAGTTAGTACATATGGATTTATGTGGACCATCAAGAAAAGAAGGTACAGGAAAAGGAAACTATTTTATGTTGATTATTGATGATTATTCTTGACTAAAATGGGTTTCCTTTTTAAAGGAAAAATATGAAGCATTTGAAAAATTCAAAGTGTTTAAGGCTCTAACTGAGAATCAAACAGGAAAAAGATTAAAAGAAGTAAGGTCTGATAGAGGAGGAGATTTTAGTTCATGGAACTTCAAATATTTCTATGATAAACATAGGATCAAAAGACAGTAAACAATTCCAAGGACTCCACAGAAAAATGGAGTTGTTGAGAGGTAGAATAGATCAGTACAACAAATGGAAAGATCAATGATGAATGAAAGGAACATACCTCAGACTTATTTGGTGGAAGCAATTCATACAGTTGTTCATATCCTTAACAAATCTCATCTCAGGCCACACAGTGACAAAACCCCTTATGAACTATGGTTTGGAAGACCTGCTTTAATCAAGATTTTTAAAGTTTTTGGGAGTAAATGTTATATCAAGAATAATGATGAAAATATTGGAAAATATGATGACCGGGCTGATGAAGACATATTTTTGGGTTATTCTACAAATAGTAAAGGGTACATATGCTATAATAAGAGACTGCATAAATTAGTTGATTGTATAGACATAAAAGTTGATAAAGAAATCCCAGTAAGAAATGTAAGCAGTGTTGAACCAAGAATAGAAGATACAGTTGAAGATGAAGATGAGCAAGTCCAAGGATCAAAAAAGGAAGAATCTGAATCAGATGAAGATATGACTACTCAGACTGACACAAATCAGCACAAAGAAGTAAAATCACCTCTCAGAATTATTAGAAAGAAGCATCCTAAAAATCAGATAATTGGAGATATAAATAAAGGAGTTCAAACGAGAAGGAAATTGATTAAAGACTCAGAACAATCTCATGTTGCCTTTTTATATATGACTAAACCTAAAATTTTTGAGGAAGCTAGCCAGGATGATAATTGGATTAGAGCAATGAATGAAGAGCTTGATCAGATTGAGAAGAACAATACTTAGGATCTTGTCCCTAGACCTGAAGATAAAAATCTAATAGGTTCCAAATTGGTGTTCAAGAATAAAATGAATGAAAAAGGACAAGTTGTTAGAAATAAAGCTAGATTGGTCTATAAAGGGTATGCACAGGTTGAAGGTCAGGAGTTTAATGAAACTTTTGCACCAGTGGTAAGATTGAAAGCTATCAGAATGTTTCTTGCTTATTCATGTCACAAGAACTTTAAAGTTTATTAGATGGATGTTAAGTTAGCATTTCTTAATGGAGATCTAGAGGAAGAAGTATATATGGAGCAACCTGAAGGATTCTCATTGACAGATAATCCCAATAATGTTCACAAGCTGAAGAAGGGATTATATGGACTGAAACAAGCACCACAAGCTTGATATTATAGATTGGTCAAATTTTTACAAGATAAAGGATTCAAGAAAGGTATTGTTGACAACAACCTTTACATTAAGTCTAAAGGTGATAATTTATTAGTTGTTTTGGTTTACGTAGATGATATTATTTTTGGGTGCACTAATGAATCATCTGTCTAGTGGTTTGCTAACTCTATGCAAAAATAATTTGAGATGTCCATGATAGGAGAATTGTCATATTGTCTTGGCTTACAAGTAAAACAGAGTTCTGCAAGAATTTTTATATCTCAAGAAAAATATTTGAAAGAGATGTTGAAAAAATTTCAGATGGAGGACTCCTCTCCTATTAGTACACCCATGGTGGTTGGTTGTAATCTTAGTAAAGATGACATTTCACTCGATGTTGATCAAAGGACATATCGATCAATGATAGGCAATCTTATGTACATCACAGCATCTCGTCTTGATATAATGCAAGCTGTTGGAATGGTAGGACGTTATCAGTCTGCTCCTAAACAAGTCATTTGGTATTTGTCAAAAGGATATTCAAATACTTGAAGGGAACAATGACTTATGGTCTGTGGTATCCCAGAAATCAGAATTTTCAATTAATTGCTTATTCAGATGTAGATTGGGAAAATTGTGTAGATGAAAGAAAGAGCACCATTAGAGGTGCCTTCTTCCTGGGAGACTCATTGATAGCATGGATTAGTAATAAACATGGGTCTATTTCCTTATCAACTACAAAAGTAGAGTACATTTTTGCTGCTACTTGTTGTACTCAGATCTTGTGGATGATTCAAACTCTTGCAGATTTGAAGGTAAACTATACTGATCCGATTACCATTCACTGTGATAACACTAGTGCCATTAGTGTTTCCAAGAATCCTGTCCTTCATTCCAAGAATAAGCATATCCCAATGAAATACCATTTTCTCAGAGAATAAGTCACAAACAGAGTTGTTCAGTTGTATTATATCCCTTCCACAGAACAGATAGCAGACATCTTTACAAAACCCTTAGCCAAGACAGCATTTGATTATCTCCGACAGAAGCTGGGTGTCATCCCATCTGACATCTAAGCAAGTTCATCATGTTAGGGGGATTTTTGTACTGATTGATTGAATATCTGATACCTCCTAAAAATACTGCAACAACGCAGGGGGGGCATGTTCTCTTTGACATTAATGTCAAAGGGGGAGAAAAGAATCTGGGTGCCTTTGTTGCCATCAATGCCAAAGGGGAAAATTGTTGGCATGTTTTATAGGCAGTGTATACTTGTCATTGATGGCAAGTACAACACCGATGATGGCTTGAGTACAGGAAGAATGTAACAAACAGGCACCATAAGTATTTTGGGAAGACGTTGTAGAGCAAGCTCGATAAGATCAGAAGAGATAGTGCAGAGGATCGTTGGCATGCTTTATAGGCAGTATGTGCTTGTCACTAATGGAAAGATCAGAGTATGCAACGAAGGAAAAACAAGGACAAAGTAAGATCAGGAGGAATTAGCACAGAGTCGAACGCAGTGCTTAAGCTCAGGAGGAGAAGCGTCAATGATCGTTGGATCCCATTTAAATTCTCGAAATAAGGAGGACCGCCAGATCAGATTGTAGACAAGAAGAACCCACAGAAGAGGAGGACAGATCTTAGGCATCAGATCTGAGCATAATTTCTGACCATTGTTGGATGAGGAAGAACCTACACATTCTTTAAAGTGAAAGATTGAAGTGGTGGTCCAACTCCATTTTGGGCTTTTGGCTATCGGGATTTCGGAAATCGTGAGATGGAGATGTCAAGAACTCCTACCACAGGAGTCCCAAAATTGCAATATGCGAAGCCTCGATAAAATATTGATCATTGATCTAATAGGGACGCATGGCAGAAGATCAGACTATGTCAAAGACTCCATTTTGGGGTTTCACGAATCACGACTTGGAGAGTCAAGAAACAATACCACAGGAATACCGAAATTGAGAAATGTGAAATCGAAAAATGATCTGAGCCATCAGATCAAGGTTTGATGTGGACCGTTGATCCAACCCCATTTTGAGGTTTCATATATCGAAAGTTGGAGTGTGAAAACACTCTGCAACAAGAATGTCGAAATCGCTATATGCGAAATCACGATATGATCGGAGCCGTTGATTCAAGATATGATCTGGACCGTCGAATCATAAGACAAGTGGAAAGCGATTGGAATTTCGCTGACTTAGAGTCAACAGAGCATGGTGTGGAAACTTGCGAGATGCGAGATCGTAATAAGACCTGGATAGTCGGATATTTGGAGATTTCAACCGTCGATCAGACTCAATGAAGTTTATAAACTCGCGAAATATGAAGCCTTTTTTTTTTGGCACTGTCGTCACTACCGGTGGTCACGAGAAGGGAAGGAGTAAATCTAGAAAGGCTCCATTTTGGGGTTTCGAGGATCCCGACTTGGAGAGTCGAGACGCCTCATCTCCAGATTCATGAAATGCGAAATTGCGAAAGTGCTTTATGGATAAGCGTGTGGTCACATCCATTGGGCACATCGATGGAAGATGGAGGAAGAAGCTAGAGGTGCTAAGCTTCACCACAGGAATGATGAAATGTCAACATGCGAAATGGTGAAATAAATGCAAGATTTTATGAATTCAATCCAACGGAGCAGGTGAAGTTGAATAAGATCGCAGGGCTACTATTGTGCTTCTATGTGTAACAGCTAGAGACAAATGATGGTCTATGCCAGAGGACTCGAAGAGGACTCAGTGTGATCGCCAAAGAAGATCAAGAGTCTCAAGGCATCTTCCAGTGGATTGAGGACTATTGATACAGGAGATTGACAGATGGAAGCGGATTGAAGTCTATAGCTGAAAATAGAAAGGATAATCTCCTCAAAGACAAAGAAGATGAAGAGCCTCAATTTCCAGAGAAGCTGATAAATATAGACAGAACACCCAGTGATGTTGAACGCGTGGCGAAAACTGCCAAATAAGTTGAAGTGTCGCGATGATGATCAGGAAAAGTAATCGAGATGTGGAGGATATTGGCATGGTGTGAGCATGCAAAAGCATTGCACATATGGAATGCACAAGGTGCACAGAAACTATAAGAACACGACACAGAGAAGTAATGTTGTTTTTGTTGCTGAGGTGAAGTAATGCATGTGTGAGGAAGTAAAGAGGTGGTGCAACAGCTGAAATGTATAGGAAACAAAAGGGGCAAGGAATAGGAATGGAACATAGAGAAAAAAAGGTAGAAGAATAGAATGGGTAGTGGATGCATGCTGGAAGACAGTGAGGAAGATTGAGTAGCAAAATCTTGCAGAACAGTGATGAGACTGGTAAGTTGTTATTGAACACTATATCACTGTAATTGGTTTCAGTATTTCATATTCATATTTCAGGATGGTTGGTAGGTGCTAGGGAGGACTGGTGTCCTTAGAGATTCAAGTGGGTCCTTGAACACAGGGAGTTGTAGCTCCCTTCTAGGTGGTGCTAGAGAAACCAGGGAGTTGGTGCTTCCTTCTAGTTGGTGCTAGAGAAACCAGGGAGTTAGTTCTTCCTTTTAGTGGGTGCTAGAGAAAACATAGAGTTGGTGCTCTCAGCAAGTTGCAGTTTGCAAAACAAAGGTTGTAGCTTCACATTGAGTTGGTGCTCAATTATAGATGTTGTATAGAACTTAAAAGACTGCCTATCATTTTAAAGAAGAAGAGGTTTTCTCCATTTATGGGTTTCCTCGTGAAAATATGTCTCTATGTATATATTAAGTGTGACTAATGCTCATTATTTTATTGTCCATATGTTGTATAATGTTGATGATCGCTTAAAGAAATATTAAGAATGTATTAATAGACTTAAAATTGTTTAAGCACAATAACAACTGATTAACCCCCCCTCTCGGTTGTCTTAGTAATTTCAACAATTGGTATCGGAGCAGGTTCCTTTTATTCAAAGGTAGATCTGTAAGCTTAAACATGACAAGTCATGAAGGGACTTCAGCCACTAAGACCCCTCTGTTTGATGGAACAAATTTTTCCTTCTGGAAGATTAGAATGAGAACATACTTAATGGCCTATTGTGCTAGCCTCCAGGGATGATAAGATAGAGTTTAGTTTTAATGATAAGGGAATTAATGCTATCATGAATGGACTTGCTAAAGCTGATTTTGTAAAGGTGATGCATCTTGAAACTGCCGAAGCAATGTGGGATAAACTTATTAGCAGTGATGAAGGAAATGAGAAAGTAAAAGATGCCAAACTTCAAACATACAGATTGAAATTTGAACAACTAAAGATGAATGAAGATGAAACAATTAGCAAGTATTTTTTAAGAGTTGAAGAACTTTTAAATGCCATGAAGGTTCTTGGTGAGAAGATTGAAGAACCAATTTTAGTTCAGAAGATTTTAAGATCGTTGCTTGATAAATTTAATTCAAAAATCTATGCAATAGAAGAATTAAGTGATCTTAAAACTCTATCCATTGATCAACTCCTAGGAACCCTAACTACATATAAAATGAGAATTAACAAATATAAATCTAGTACTAGAGAAGCATCTTTTAAAGCAGACAATAATACTGATTCAGAATTAGATGATATTGAGGCTAAAATTGTGAGAAGGTTAAATAAAGGATCAGGAAAATATCACGGGAAGTTTCCCTTCAAATGCTTTAACTGTGGTAAGATAGGTCATTTTTCATCTAAGTGTCCCCATTAGAAAAATGACCAGAACTATGATGATGGAAAGAAGTACAAATACTAGAAATATAATAAGAAGAAAAGTTTGGTTACAAATAATGACAATTCCTCAAAAGACATCGATAGTGACTCTTCTTGTGAATATAAGGCAAATGACTTCATGCTTATGGCCAAAGAGGATTATGATAATAAAATCATAGGCAATGATGATAATGATGAAGAAGTTGTGGTTGATATGGAAGGAGAACTGTTCAGTGCACTGGAAGAAATTGACAGACTCGGAATTAAGAGCAAAAAGCAAAAATAATTGTTGATACAGTTCGAGAAAGACAGTAAACAGCTTGATGAAGACTTTGCCCTGCTGAAAGTGAAATTAGAAGAGGTAAATGAAATAGAAGACATACTAAAACAACAGTTGTCGGAGAAGAAAGGCAGTTGTGAAGCCTTAGAAGAAGAGATAGTAAAAATGAGAAAAAAAATGGAGAAGTTTAAGGGATTGTATCACCAAAATCTTCCAAGTATTAAAGCCTCGGAAGGATTAACCTCCATTGTAAATCAACAAAGAAATCCAAAGTTGAAAGTTGGATTGGGATATGAAGAAGGATCAAGTAGTGATCATCCAAGTAATACAGAACCCATTAAGTTTGTCAAATCCTCAAACATTGATAACAGTCACTCTGAAGAAACAAAGAAAGAAAATCAGCCACCAAGAAGGAATGAAAGAAAAAGTACCAGAACCAAATTTTTATATCAGAAAGATTATCGGCATGAAATAAATCGATCTCCTCAAAGAAGATGGATTTTTTCAAGGTACAAAGGTTTTTTCTATGGATATTATTTTTTCTGCTCTAATTTTGGTCACAAACCTATAAATTGTTCTTTAAGATTTAGATATGAACAATCAAGATATTCAATGAATAACTATCTTCCACAACAAAGATTGAGACAGCCAAGCAAAAAACAATCACAGACCATAAATCATGTGATAAATGAGAGAAGGACACAGGTAAAACACAACAACAATTATGAGCATAAACATTGTTATGATCTATTCTTCAGTGAACCAGAATGTTACAACTATCATAATTATGGACATAAAGCTGCAGACTGTCGCTTAAGGAATTACAATTCAGACTTGATCCCAACGGCTGAAAATGTCAAGGTTTGGAAGAAGAAAGCAGATGACAAGTGCGAACTGTTATTATTACCCCCAAAACAAAAGAATCCCTGGTACATTGACAGTGGATGTTCCAAACATATGACTGGAGACAAAAGTAAGTTTCTAACATTAAGTGAAAACAAATCAGGGGATGTAACTTTTGGAAATGATGCACCAGGAAAAATAAAGGGTAAAGGAAAGGTAATCCTAAGTAATGGAAAAGGAAAATATCAAGATGTGTTGTTTGTAGATGGTCTGAAACATAATCTACTAAGTGTTGGTCAAGTTTGTGACAAAGGATGTGAAGTTGTTTTTACTTCTAAAGACTATAAAATAAAGGCTTTGAGTTCAAGACAACTGATTGTAAAAGGGATAAGAACAGAAAATAATGTCTATGTGTTAAAAGAAGAAAAAGAAGAATGTCACTTAAGCAAGTATGATGAAAGTTGGTTGTGGCATAGGAGACTTGCACACCTAAATTTTGATCATATAATCAAGCTCAGAAACAATGGGGCAGTAAAGGATCTTCTGAAGATATCAAAGCCATACGACTCTGTTTGTAAACCCTGCCAGATAGGAAATCTTACTCGCGCTCAGTTCAAATCTAAAAACTTTCCCTCAACAGAAAAACCTCTCTAGTTAGTACATATGGATTTATGTGGAGCATCAAGAAAATAAGGTACAATAAAAGGAAACTATTTTATGTTGATTATTGATGATTATTCTTGACTAACATTGGTTGCCTTTTTAAAGGAAAAATCTTAAGCATTTCAAAAATTCAAAGTGTTTAAGGCTCAGACTAAGAATCAAACAGGAAAAAGATTAAAGGTAGTAAGGTCTAATAGAGGAGGAGAGTTTAGTTCATGGAACTTCAAAGAGTTCTGTGATAAACATGGGATCAAAAGAGAGTACACAATTCCAAGGACTCCACATCAAAATGGAGTTGTTGAGAGGAAGAATAGATCAGTACAACAAATGGCAAGATCAATGATGAATGAAAGCAACATACCTTAGACTTATTGGGTGGAAGCAATTCATACAGCTATTCATATCCTTAACAAAGCTCATCTCAAGCCACACAGTGACAAGACCCTTATGAACTATGGTTTGGAAGACTTGCTTTAATCAAGATTTTTAAAGTTTTTGGGAGTAAATGTTATATCAAGAATAATGATGAAAATGTTGGCAAATATGATGATCGGGCTGATGAAGGTATCTTTTTGGTTTATGCTACAAACAGTAAAGGGTACAGATGCTACAATAAGAGACTGCATAAACTAGTTGATTGTATAGATATAAAAGTTGATGAAGAAATCCCAGTCAGAAATGTAAGTAGTGTTGAACCAAGAACAGAAGATATAGTTGAAGATGAATATGAATAGGTCCAAGGATCAAAAAAGGAAGAATCTGAATCAGATGAAGATACGAATACTCAGAATGACACAAATTAGCATAAAGAAGCAAAATCACCTCTCAGAATTATTAGAAAGAATCATCCTGAAAATCAGATAATTGATTAAAGACTCAAAACAATCTCATGTTGCCTTTTTATCTATAACTGAACCTAAAATTTTTGAGGAAGCTAGCCAGGATGATAATTGTATTAGAGCAATGAATGAAGAGCTTGATCAGATTGAGAACAACAATACCTAGGAGCTTGTCCCTAGACTTGAATATAAAAATGTAATAGGTTCCAAATGGGTGTTCAAGAATTAAATGAATGAAAAAGGACAAGTTGTTAGAAATATAGCCAGATTGGTCTATAAAGAGTATGCACAAGTTGAATTTCAGTACTTTAATGAAACTTTTGCACCAGTGGCAAGATTGGAAGCTATCATAATGTTTCTTGCTTATTCATGTCACAAGAACTTTATAGTTTATCAGATGGATGTTAAGTCAACATTTCTTAATGGAGATCTAGAGGAAGAAGTATATATGGAGCAACCTGAAGGATTCTCATTGACAGATAATCCTAATAATGTTTGCAAGATG
>SNQJ01S0115991.1:27956-53614 GCA_010110895.2 Picea sitchensis | reverse complement strand
AAAGGTACTGTTGACAACAACCTTTACATTAAGTCTGAAGGTGATAATTTATTAGTTGTTTTGGTTTATGTAGATGATATTATTTTTGGGTGCACTAATGAATCATCTATCTAGTGGTTTGCTAACTCTATGCAAATAGAATTTGAGATGTCCATGATAGGAGAACTGACATATTTTCTTCGCTTACAAGTAAAACAGAGTTCTGCATGAATTTTTATATCTTAAGAAAAATACTTGAAAGAGATGTTGAAAAAATTTCAGATGGAGGACTCCTCTCCTATTAGTACACCCATGGTGGTTGGTTGCAAAATCAGTAAAGATGACATTTCACTCGATGTTGATCAAAGGACATATCGATCAATGATAGGCAATCTTCTGTACATCATAGCATTTCGTCCTGATATAATGCAAGTTGTTGGAATGGTAGGTCGTTATCAGCCTACTCCTAAACAAAGTCATTTGGTAGCTGTCAAAAGGATATTCAAATACTTGAAGGGAACAATGAATTATGGTCTATGGTATCCCATAAATCAGAATTTTCAGTTAATTGCTTATTCAGATGCCAATTGGGAAAATTGTGTAGATGAAAGAAAGAGCACCAGTGGAGGTGCCTTCTTCCTGGGAGACTCGTTGGTAGCATGGATTAATAAGAAACAGGGGTCTATTTCCTTATCAACTACAAAAGCAGAGTACATTGTTGCTGCTACTTATTGTTCTCAAATCTTGTGGATGATTCAAACTCTTGAATATTTGAAGGTAAACTATACTGATCTGATTACAATTCACTGTGATAACACTAGTGCCATTAGTGTCTCCAATAATCTTGTTCTTCATTCCAAGAATAAGCATATCCCAATAAAATACCATTTTCTCAGAGATTAAGTCACAAACAGAGTTGTTCAGTTGAATTATATCCCTTCCATAGAACAGATAGCAGACATCTTTACTAAACCCTTAGCCAAGACACCATTTGATTATCTCCAATAGAAGTTGGGTGTTATCTCATCTGACATCTAAGCAAGTTCATCCTGTTAGGGGGAGTTTTGTATTGATTGATTGAATATCTGATACCTCCTAAAAATATTGCAACAGCTCAGGGGGAGCATGTTCTCTTTGACATTGATGTCAAAGGGGGAGAAAAGAATCTGTGTGCCTTTGTTGCCATCAATTCCAAAGGGGGAGTTTGTTAGCATATTTTACAGGCAGTGTATTCTTGTCATTGATGGCAAGTACAACAATGATGATGGCTTGACTATAGGAAGAATGTAACAGATGGGCACCAGAATTATTTTGGGAAGACGTTGCAGAGAAAACTTGATAAGATCAGAAGAGATAGTGCAGAGGATGGTTGGCATGCTTTACAGGCAGTATGTGCTTGTCGTTGATGGAAAGATCAGAGTATGTAGCGAAGGAAAAACAAGGACAAAGTAAGCTCAGGGGGAATTAGCACAGAGTCAAACGTAGTGCCTAAGCTATGGAGGAGAAGCGTCAGTGATCGTTGGATCCCATTTAAATTCCCGAAATAAGGAGGACCGTCAGATCAGATTGTAGAAAAGAAGAACGCACAGAAGAGGAGGACAGATATCAGGCATCATATCTGAGCATAAGTTCCAAACATCGTTGGATCAGGAAGAACCTGCGCATTCTTTAAAGTGCAAGATCGAAGCGGTGGTCCAACTCCATTTCAAAGTTTTGTCTATCGGGATTTTGGAAATCGTGAGATGGATATTTCAAGAACTCCTACCACAGGAGTACCAAAATTGCGATATGCGAAGCCTCAATAAAATCTTGATCATTGATCCAAGAGGGACGCATGGAAAAAGATCATAGCATGTTAAAGACTCCATTTCGGGGTTTCGCGAATCGCGACTTGGACAGTCAAGAAACAATACCACAGGAATGCCGAAATTGTGAAATTTTAAATCACAAAATGATATGAGCCGTCAGATCAAGATTTGATGTGGATCATTGATCCAACCCCATTTCGAGGTTTCAGATATCGGAAGTTGGAGTGTCAAAACACTCTACAACAAGAATGTTGAAATTGTGATATGATCGGAGCCGTTGATTCAAGATCTGATCTGGACCGTCGAATCATAAGACAAGTGGCAAGCGATTGGAATTTCACTGACTTGGAGTCAACAGAGCATGGTGTGGAAACTCGCGAGATGCGAGATCACGATAAGATCTGGACCATCGAATCTATGGAGATTTCAACCGTATCAGACTCAATGAAGTTTATAAACTCTCGAAATACGAAGCATTTTTTTTTTGGCACAGCCTATGGTCACCACAGGTGGTCACGAGAAGGGAAGGAATGAATCTAGAAAAGCTCCATTTCGGGGTTTTGGGGATCATGACTTGGAGAGTCGAGATGCCTCTTCTCCAGATTCATGAAATGAAAAATCCCAAAATCGCTTTATGGATAAGCGTGTGGTCACATCCATTGGGCACATCGATGGAAGATGGAGGAAGAAGCTAGAGGTGCTAAGCTTCACCACAAGAATGACGAAATGCCAACATGCAAAATGGCGAAATAAATGCAAGATTCTATGAATTCAATCCAATGGAGCAGGTAAAGTTGAATAAGATCGCAGGGCTACTATTTCCCTTCTAACTGTAACAACTAGAGACAAATGATGGTCTTTTCCAGAGGACTCGAAGAGGACTTAGTGTGATCGCCAAAGAAGATGAAGAGTCTCAAGGCATCTTCCAGTGGATTGAGTACTATTGATACAGGCGATTGACAGATGGAAGGGGATTGATGTCTGTAGCTGAAAATAGAAAGGATAAGCTCGTCGAAGACAGAGAAGATGAAGAGCCTCAACTTCTAGAGAATCTGAGAAATGTAAATAGAACACCCAGTGATGCTGAACGCGTGGGGAAAACTGCCAAAGAAGTTGAAGAGTCGCAATGATGATCAGGAAAAGCACTCGATATGTGGAGGAGATTGGTACAGTGTGAGGATGTAGAAGCATTGTGAATATGGCATGCACAAGGTGCATAGAAGCTATAAGAGCATGGCACAGAGAAGTGATGTTGTTGTTGTTGCTGAGGTGAAGTAATGCATGTGTGAGGAAGTAAAGAGGTGGTGCAGCAGCTGAAATGTATAGGAAACAAAAGGGGCATGGAATAGGAGTGGAACACAGAGCAGAAAAGGTATAAGAACATAATGGGCAGAAGATGCATGTTGGAAGACAGTGAGTAAGACTGAGTAGCAAAATCTTGCAGAACAATGATGAGAAGTTGTTATTGAACACTATATCACTGTAATTGGTTTTAGTATTTCATATTCATATTTCAGGGTGGTTGGGAGGTGCTAGGGAGGACTGGTGTCCTCAGAGGTTCAAGTGGGTGCTTGAACACAGGGATTTGTAGCTCCCTTCTAGTTGGTGCTAGAGAAACTAGGGAGTTGGTGCTTCCTTCTAGTTGGTGCTAGAGAAACCAGGGAGTTGGTGCTTCCTTCTAGTCGGTGCTAGAGAAAAAAGAGACTTGGTGCTCTCAGCAAGTTGCAGCATGAAAAACAGAGGTTGTAGCTTCACATTGATTTGGTTGTCAATTATAGATGATGTACAGAACTTAAAAGATTGCCTATCATTTCGAAGAAGAAGAGGTTTTCTCCCTTTATGGGTTTCCTCGTGAAAATCTGTCTCTGTTTATATCTTATGTGTGACTGATGCTCATTATTTTATTGTCCATATGTTGTATAATGTTTATGATCACTTGAAGAAAGATTAAGAATGTATTAATAGACATAAAATTGGTTAAGCACAATAACAACTAATTCACCCCCCCTCTCAGTTGTCTTAGTAATTTCAACATGTTTTGTAGGAAAAAACCCATGATCATGGAATAAATAGCTTGGATTGAGGACACTTTTCCTTTGGATTCTTAGCTCACCCATCTCCAACTCAACAACTTGACTTAAAGTTCCAAAAGTCACCCAAAAGGAGGGTGACATCATGTTTTAGGGTTTATTTCATGTGCAAAAGTATGAATTAAATATCATTATTTTGTAAAGGGGAAAGATTAGGGTTGTTGACCCCTTATCTTGTTTTTTACCCTAAATTATTTGGACAAACCATGTTTAGAACATTTTGTACAAATAGAGATCATTTTGGATCTCATTATCATCATAACTCTCCCATTGTGAGAAGTATCCTAGATGAAATTTGTGCCCTCTTTGGGAAATATATCTATCTTCTTCTGTTGTTATGGTTTCTTTATGGTATTGGTAGAAGAAGTAGTGCACTAACTCTCTTGGATATTTTCTCTTACATTTATGGTGGATTATCTAGGTAAAAGAAGGTTGATCTTGTCATTGCTTAGACTAGGTAAGGATTCTATCTTCTTGGTTCTTCATTGCTTGGTTACAAGTTTGATTTGCTAGGATTTCTTTGGGAGTAAAAGGATTTGAAACCTCACCATATCCATCATTTTTGTTTTGAATTAATTTGTTGCTTAAGGTTTTACTAGGATAAGTAAAAGGGTTTACACACTCCTAGTACTTCCTAGTTAACCTTGCTTGCCTTAGGGTGTAAAATGGTTTTCACCCCCAATGAGATAGAATTGTTAGATCTTTATTTGTTTGACTCCATAACCCAATAGCTAAAGGCACTATAAATAATTTCATTGGAAAAATAAAATCTTGCATTCGTTAACGTGAAAACTTAATATTTTGAGGTTGTGTAAATTGGAATCAATTCTATGCTTTACATGCTTGGTTGAGCCACTATGGAGTCACCTTTGGAGAAGTTATTATTTATGATGTTATAATATTTTATCTACATCCATTAGGGATGTAGAAACCCTAATACAACTTTCTAATTAATTAACAAACCAACCATCAAAATTTGCTAAAAATTTTCCCCTATAATCTACTAACCCTAGCACACTTTTTGGGTGGATTGTTTGCAAGTTTTGATGGTTGATATATTGGCTGTAAAAAATTTAATGATACATCCATAAGGATGCAATATTATATCTGCAATACTATTACATTTCAGCCTTGTTTCAGGATAAAGTATTTCTCTTTCATTCTTGGGTTAAACTAGTATTTACTAGCTTGTCTCATGGTTATTTAACTAGACTTTTAGCATATTTATTTGCCGCTCTTACTATATTTTTGTTGATGATATATATTGTTGTTTACTACTGAAATTAGGTAAAACAAGATTAAATTTCTTTTCCACCTAACATATTACGTGCATAATCTGCTTTCCTTGTGTCTCGGGAAGGTACAAATCACCCTTTGCAGGTACTCATACCTCTTGGCAACCATTGGCTACCACCAAGACTCTTTCCCAAGACTTTCCACACTTATTATCTTGACCTATATGGGATACACTTCCATCATACCAATTTCCATCTCATTTCCCCTAAGATCATCGGGATTCCCCCTTGAGGTGATTACTCCATCTCTAAAGTGACAGGAATACCAGCCTAAGGTGACAGTGGGTAGGTGTTATCTTAGTTGTTTCCATTTTGTGGTTGGGTCAAAATTTTTCCAAACTACAACTTGTGCGATAACATTTTTTCACCATTTCTAGGGAGGATTTTGAATCCTCTTCCTAACCCTAACAAAACTTTGACACGCTATCCCAAATCCTTTCCCTAGCTTTCATGGAGACTCCACCTAAAGGACGTTCCCTTTCCACCTTTGATGAGCTCTTCTTGAAGCTCATATAACGACTCCACCTTCCCATAATCTGTCTTCCCTTAAGATTTTTTCCCCAGGGAGGTTCAAATCTTCTAAGCTTTACCGAAGAAGGCCCCCCCTCAAGATTCCCATGGTCAAAAACCTATTCCATGGTACCCTTCCCCTTGCCCCAATGGCTCATCCTTGGAAACAATACCTTTAGAAACTCATTAACATGTCCACCATCCCTGGATACCCCAACATAATGACAAAAGAGTGTCACAAATGGTTTCTGAAGTTTTCGAGGAAAAATGTCACCACTACAGATGATCATCTCTATGTCATAGGCCAATACATGGAAACTATAGAAGTGGAACGTGAGGATACTAGCCGCATATTTGACTGAAGATGCCCATAGGTGGCTTAAAAGGGATATCTAACAATCACATAGAATCTTATGAGGAATTTTCCAAATTATTCAGGAACATATGGACAACAAAAAAAAAAATGGGATGCTTGTATATCAATTCAATCAGATAAATAAAAAGGAGAATGATACAGTAAGTAAATTTGACACCAGGGTCGACAAATTATATAGTCATATTCCGACAGATTTGCACCCTATCGCTGCAACAATTTGTCTCCTCTATGTGAATGCATTTGATGGGAAATTATGTTTTATTCTGAAGGATAAGAAGCCCACTTCTTTGGAACAAGCCAAAGAGTACAATGTAGAGATTGAAGAAAATATCCTTGACTCAAAGGTATATCTTTTTCAATATCCTCGTGTCAAGGCAGAAGCAAAGACTAACTCTTCTAGTAGCAGTGTTCTTGATCCAATCTCCCTCTTGACTCACAAGACATATCAAATGAGTACTCAATTTGTCCTAGCATAGAATCAAATCATGGGGCAATTAACCACTATTGAGAGAAATCAATTTGCCCCTAGACCTCGGTTTACCAGACAACAGAGAGATACCATAAGTTGGAAACCAAGGCCTTAACAAGAGGCACAAGCCCCTGATACTTTGAAAATAGTTGGAATGGTTGACATAGAACAAACAACGTGGTGTTCACCATGCCAAGAACCTCACATAGAAGATGAGTGTCCTCGATGAGATGAATATTCTTCCGAAAATATGAACTTTATGGATGTGATCTATAATTTTCAAGAGGAAGAAGTCACATGAGAATAGATTGACGAAGGCACAAGATAGTGTGAAAGAGAGGGGAGACTCCAGGATTTAAATCAGTTGATAGACGATCAAACAAAAGAGCTAAGGAAGAGGGAATATTTTACATAAACTAGAAGAAATAAAGGAAAATATCCTTGACTCAAAGGTATATCTTTTTCAATATCCTCGTGTCAAGGCAGAAGCAAAGACTAACTCTTCTAGTAGCAGTGTTCTTGATCCAATCTCCCTCTTGACTCACAAGACATATCAAATGAGTACTCAATTTGTCCTAGCATAGAATCAAATCATGGGGCAATTAACCACTATTGAGAGAAATCAATTTGCCCCTAGACCTCGGTTTACCAGACAACAGAGAGATACCATAAGTTGGAAACCAAGGCCTTAACAAGAGGCACAAGCCCCTGATACTTTGAAAATAGTTGGAATGGTTGACATAGAACAAACAACGTGGTGTTCACCATGCCAAGAACCTCACATAGAAGATGAGTGTCCTCGATGAGATGAATATTCTTCCGAAAATATGAACTTTATGGATGTGATCTATAATTTTCAAGAGGAAGAAGTCACATGAGAATAGATTGACGAAGGCACAAGATAGTGTGAAAGAGAGGGGAGACTCCAGGATTTAAATCAGTTGATAGACGATCAAACAAAAGAGCTAAGGAAGAGGGAATATTTTACATAAACTAGAAGAAATAAAGATTGAACCCCTCCATCACATCTTACCGCTCCTCCATCTATAAAGAAGGTGGTCCAAACGCTTCCACCTCCAGTAAATGAATTGCTTCCAAAACCAACTCCAACAGATGAGATTCAATTGAACATAGACATTGCAACCATGGTTGGAAAGTTGAATATGATGGTCCCTATGATGGAGATGTGAAAAATCCTTCCTGGAAGGATAGAAGTCGTGAATTTATTATAGGTTTCAATTGAGAAGGAAGATCCTCCAATTATTTTGAACACCATGTATCTCGATCGGCAAAAGGACAATATTCCTCCATTCTATCTTTCATTGGGCATGAATGTCCTTCAATTAAACAAATGTATGCTAGATTCATGGGCCTCCAAAAACATCATGTCATTGAAGGTAATGGAACAAATTGGTTTGAAGACAACCTAACCCTATGGAAACATATGCGACATTGATTCTAAAAGGGTCAAGGTTTATGGATTATGCGAGGAAATTGAGGTATTTTTTATTGATTTTCCACATTTTTTAGCCTCCTTATGAATATAGTAGTGATTGATGTACCAAATGCTTGGGGGATGCTATCAAGGAGTTGTTTTGTCGATATTGGGGGTTTTCTCAGCATGGATCTCACTCATGCACACATACCCATGGGATATGGCACCTTTGGGATTTTATATACTTGAGAACGAGCTAACAAGCATGTGACAAATCCCAATGGCCCTGATTATATAAGGGAGGATGAGTTTGATGAGGTTCCAGACACCATTGAGTATGATCCAAGAGACTTACTTTTCATGTAGGAAGACTGCATAGACATGATTCTCCCAAGGACAGATGAATACAAAGAGAAACTTGCAAAGTTCCAAGGGAAAGATCCATGGTCTATCGAAATATTGAAGAAAGAAGATAAATAATTTAAAGAAGACATAAAATATGCAGTCAACATAGGGCCTCTTTCCTATCCATACATTGAGAACATACCTTACATCAACTACAATGAAGGAATCATTGCGTTCATGTGGGAAAAGAAGAAGGGTAAGACTAAATATGACTAGAAGTATGACAACTCATGGCTTGGTTCGTACATCGTCAAGAGGAAGTCTGAGAAAGAGAAGTATTATTTGAGAACTTTGGATGGGAGAAAGATTCCATTTTCAGTGGATGGGTCTCTTCTTCGACCCTATGTTCAGATCATTTGACTTATTTAGGGTCCAAGCCCTAGGTAAGTAGGTAGGTATTATTTTTTTCCCTACATTTGCATCTTGATTTCTCATGTTAGTTTATATGAATTTAATATTTCATTTTTCTCTACCTGCATATTGATTTCATGTTTAGTTAGAAATTTTTGAAAAAAATGCTAAAATTTTATTTTCCAAATTAGTTTCATTTTTTATTTTTATGTATATGGACGAAGGGTGATAGAACCACCATAAATTTTACAGTGTGATGTTTCAGTGTAGGCACAGGTCTAGCAAGAGATGTTGTGGTTCTCATGCACTCTACGACGATCACATGTCCCCAAGTAGGAGCCAGATGTTATTCCCAACTCCTAGCGACAACTAAGGAGATGTTGTCTATAGGCCCTTAGGTTACATACATGAAGTATTGATAGACAACTTGAAAAACAATGTCCACTTTCATAGACATAGACCCACCTCACCACCACAACTCTAGGTTCGTCATGACAGTATCCACCAGATCAGATGGCCTATGAAAGACATTGGTTCTTTCTTCATGAAGTACAATACAAATATTGTGGTCAGTGTCATTTCAATATTTGAGGCATTTAAGTTTGTTGCATCTATTATTGCTTTTGATTATGTGATGTTTTCTTGGACATTATACTCTTTTTCATGTTTCAGTTTGGTGGTTGACATTGCTCCCTAGTAAGTGGGTCACCCTTAGGGATAGGGATTCTACCAGGATGTCCTTTTGATGAGTCATCGTTCCATTCCTTACCATACTTGTCACTTTCCACACACCATCCCCTCATCTACTCACCTTTTGGGATTTTCAGGTGTACTGACCCAAGATTTGGGTTGTCCCTCATTTCATGGTAAGAAGGGGATGAAGGCCCAGAGGGAAGATAGCTATAAAAAGATAAAATCCTACTTATGAACATTCCAAATTCTCTCCCAAAAAGGTCTTAAGAGAAATGAAACGCTTCTCCTAAAAAATCAAAGACTTGCAAAAGAAAATTAACATTATAGAAATGTCCCCACTTGTTGAGGTGTGTACACTCATGTGATGTCCCTTTCTTTCCTTGCATATGGCACTATGTGTAACTCTATATTCTAGTGGACTTGTGGTAATCCCCCCAAGCTAATCAATTCACCAACAAGGAGTACCCAAGGTTTTAGATTTCTAATTAATTAATGGCAGTGAATGGGTTTGGAAAAAATATGCATTGAAAATGAAGGTGAACCACACCCTCTTCAAAGGAGCCCATAAATGAGACACTACATCCTCTTGTATGTCATGAACCCCATGCCCAAAATTATTCCCTTCATCTATGACACATCATCCACATGACTTAGAAGGAGGTCCCCTCGAGAAACACCCCTAAACATGAGGTACAATTCACACAATAGGTAATTGTTTCAACCCTCCCATACCTAAACTTGGAAAATTGCATAGGGTCTTTGAGAATTCATTTGTTTTGATGAGGTAGTTTGGATGTACTTTCTTATATGGATCTTTTATTGATTTTATTTACTCGTCATGATTCTTTGACTCGAGATCCTTGGAGGGCATATCCATTTGTCTTTGCAGGACCCAGCTGGTGGACAATTTTGGAGGAACAAGCCTAGCTTGGGCTTCCATGGGGCTTGAAGCCCACAGGTTGGATTTCAAGGGCCTATATGTCGGATCAAAAATACATGCCTTTGGAGGTTTATATGAAATCATGGAGGACCTAACCTATCCCCTATAACCCAAATGTTTTTCTTGAAGGAGAAAAGACATCACCTTCTTGGAGCTTGACGTCATAGTAGAGCTAGGCTTTGGTGGTGGTTGAGGACACTTGGCACGTGTTAGAGGAAATAACCCATGATTGTGGAATAAATGGCTTGGATCTAGGAACTTGGCTTTTGGAGGCTTATCTCACCCATATCCAACTCAATGACTTGACTTAAAGTGCCAAAAGTCACCCAAAATGAGGGTGACATCATGTTTTAGGGTTTCTTTCAAGTGAAAAAGTATGAATTAAATATTAGTATTTTGTAAAGGGTAAAGATTAGGGTTGTTGATCCCTTATATTTTGGTTTACCCTAAATTATGTGGAAAAACTATGTTTAGAACATTTTGTATAAATAAATATCATTTTGGATCACATTATCATCATAACTCTCCCATTGTGAGAAGTATCCTAGCTAAAATTTTCACTCTCTTTGGTAAATATCTCTCTCTTGTGCTCTTCTTATGGTTTCTTTATGCTATTGTTGGAATAAGTAGTGTGCTACCTCTCTTGGATATTTTCTCTTGCATTTATGGTGGATTATCTTGGTAAGGGAAGGTTTATCTTGTTGTTGCTTGGACTAGGTAACGATTCTATCTTGTTGTTGCTTCATTTCTTGGTTACAAGTTTGGTTTTCTATAAATTATTGAGGAGTACAAGGATTTACAACCCACCATATCCATCGTTTTTGTCTTTAATTAATTTTTTGCTTAAGGTTTTACTAGGACAAGTAAAAGGGTTTACACCCTCTTAGTACTTCTTAGTTAACCTTGCTTTCCTTGGGGAGTAAAAGGGTTTGCACCCCCAAGGAGATCGAATTATTATCTCTTTATTTTTTTAAATCCATAACCCAATAGCTAAAGGAAATAGAAATAATTGCATTGGAGAAATAAAATCTTGCATTGGTTAAGGTGAAAACTATGGATTTTGAGGTTGTCTAAATTAAAATAATTTCTATGCTTTACATTCTTGGTTGAGCCACTAGGGAGTCACCTTCGGATAAGTTCTTCTTTATATTGTTATAAAATTTTATCTACAACCATTAGGGCTGCAGAAACCCTAATATAAATTTCTCATTAATTCACAAACCAATCATCAAAAGTTGCTAAACGTTTTCCCCTGTAATCTACTAACTCTAGCACACTTTTTGGGTGGATTGTTGGCAAGTTTTGATGGTTGATATCTTGTATGTAAAAAATTGAATGATACATCCATAAGGCTACATTATTATCTCTTCAATACTATTTAATTTCATCCTTGTTTCATGCTAAAGTATCGCTCTTTCATTATTGGGTTAAACTAGTATTTACTAGCTTGTCTCTTTCTTATTTAACTAGACTTTTAGCATATTTATTTGCAGATCTTAGTATATTTTTGTTTCTTATATATGTTATTGTTTACTACTACAATTAGGGACAACACAATTAACTTTATTTTCCATTTAACATATTACATGCATACTTGGCTTTCCTTGTGTCTCAGGAAGGTACAAATCAGCCTTTGCAGGTACTCATACCTCTTAGAAACCATTGGCTACCAAAAAGAATCTTTCCGAATCCTTTTCTCACTTAGTATATTGAACTATAGGGGTTACACTTTCATCATACCACTTTCCATCTCATTTCCTCCTTGGGTCACTGGGATTCCCCCCTTGAGGTGATTACTTCATCTCTAAAGTGACAAAAATATATGCCTAAGGTGAAAGTGGGTAGGTGTTCTCTTAGTTATCACCATTTTTTTTTGGGTTAGGATTTTTCCAACATATAACTTGTGTGATAACAAAACAACGTTGAATATGTCACATATATTGGTCTTCTTGACCTAGATATTGATGTGGAAGAGTTTGGTGATATTATTCTCTCCATGGTGATGAAGGCAACTTAGATTCACCTCCTTCTGCATTTATGTGTAGAAAATATTATCATCCACATCAGATCCGCTTTCAACCTGATTGTTCGAATCTATGGATAAAATAGTCTTTTTTTTTTGCATCCTTCTTGCAATTCTTTGGGTTCAACTCTAGATGGAGTTTCCAACACTTTTCCTCGGTGTTCCCATCAATATTGCAATGGATACAATTTTTTATAAGATCCTTTCACTGATGTGCAGTGGATTCCATCTTCTTTTCCTTTCCCTCTTTCCACTTCTTCTTCCACTCCTTCGAAGCTTCCCAGTGTTCTTTCTTCTTAAAACCATTGGTGCTACCCTTTCTTGTGGCCTATGTTTTCTAGATAATGTGCTTGTACACATGCCTTGTCCATTGTCCTTGGCTTGAAAATCATCACTTTCTTTTGTATATGGATATGTAGACCCCCCAGATACTTGAGGAGTACATTTGGGTTCTTAGGAGAGATACCCAACATGATGCCCATGTTTTTGAACTCGATAGTGTACTCCTATACACTCTACCCTTGATTCTTTCTGAAGTAGTACCACCAGATCCATTGGTCCTATACATACTCGATAGGGTAGAATTGGGAATTGATGAGGGTTTTGAATTCCTCCCACCTAGTTACTAGCATATCACCCTCCAACCTATGTGTTTAGGAATGGATTTCCCACCATGTTAAAGTATGGCCCTCTAACTTTAGTTTGGAAAATGATGTCTTTTGTTCTTCATCTATATGGCGAACGCTGAAATAAAATTATAGTTGTCGCTAATGGGTGTTATATATGAACTAAAAACACAATAAAAACCCTCAATTAAATTGTCAACCTGGGGTAAGTAAACTTAGAGTTGTAGCAAAATATATGCCAAAGGTAGAAGGGCTAGTAGGACTTTAGTCTAACTAATGAAGGTAGCTATCTAAGGCTAATATACTCAAGAAAAAACTATCTAATGAGAAAACCCTACTAAGAAACTTGAAACTAGGTAACCTAAGTACTTTTGGGCCAAGGATCGATGGATAGTCCTAAGAAATCAAGTAAAAACCCTATGTAAAGAAAACTAGTTCAACAAGAAGCAATAAGCAAACTATAACAATGAGCAGCTAACAAAAGCAAACTATTTTAACTTTCCAACCTACATTCAATGAGTAACTTCCCTATGAAAGAAAATACATAAACAAGCAAGCAAAGACACCTAACTAACCTACTAAAGCAAATAAACAAGTAAGCAAAGACACCTAACTAACCTACTAATGCAAATGAACAAGTAAGTAAAGACAACTAACTACTACAAGAAATCAAACTAAAACTTCTCATTGAAAAACTATCTAGCCTAGGAGGCAAGTGGACTAAATGATTAATGAAAAACTATTTCTAATGCATGAAAGGAAATCTAAGAGGCAACTAGACTAAATGCTCAATGCAAAACTATTTCTAATGCATGAAAGGAAATCTATTTTATTGAAAGCAAGAAAGGATACCCCTAATTCTTAATCTATGACAAGCAAACTACTATCTAATCTATCAAAGCAAAGTCTATCTACCTACAACAACAAATAAGACTATTTTCTAAACTATGAAAGCAAGAAACTATCTATTCTAATCTATGAAAGCAGGAAACTATTCTTTAATCTATGAAAGCAAGAGAACTATTCTTTAACCTATGAGAATTCAAATATAATGTCGGTGGTTGTGTGAATGTCTTCGTTGTCGGATAATATCTCGATGGCACTTCACAACAAAGAACAATTCAAGCAGTATGAGCTCAACACTAATCTCAATGGAAAAATGAAAGGTATGAATTAAAAAATCCAATGAGAGTTTAGCCATGACAAAAATAATGTTAGATACCCTGCATATTCATGTATAAACCATCAACAACATAACGAGATCATCACTAGATTCCTATACTATGTAAGCAAAACTAGATTCAACCATTAACTAAGAAATATAATTGCAATTTAATTCTAGGAAAGGAAATTGGGTAAAACAAAACTATGCTATATCTATTCTAACCATTCAAACTGCAATAAAGAAATGACTAAAAACATAAATTAAACTGTGATATTGAAAAGTAAATTAACAATCAACAACTAATTAAATGAGATCTGTATAAAATTGAAATAAGCAAGCTATAATAAAAAACTGGAATTAACTCTATCCATCCATCAATCCTAGTCAAAGAAAACCCAAATCAAACTCTCTTCTATTATAATTAAACTTTGTTTTAAACTTTAACGATAAAATCATAAATCAAGCATAATCTAACATCTAATTGCATATTAGGTTAGTATAGAGACTTGCAAGTCTATTCTTAATCTACAAAATCAATGCATGTTAACACATCTCATCATTCTAACCTGCAAAAGAGAATCAAAACAATTAAGCTACAACAAACTATTCAACTCAATAAAAATGTGCATGTACAGGAAAATAAAGAGAGCAATTAAATTATGGAATGCATGAACAACACACTGATAGTCACCAAACTGTTGGTGGGCTCCCCAGCAAGTTGTGTTCACTCTCTAAAAGCACACCACGAACTCAGTAGGTCGAATTCACCATAAAAATCCAAAAACGCAGTTCTGGCATAATCTAGCAATGTAAAAAATCAAAACAGAGTAAAAACGTATTTGTTCATATCACACTGATGTATCTGATGCTTAACTTATGTATGACCATCCTAGTGGTATTTATAATCTTACATACCAAGTGGTCGACCACATGAGGGTCGAACCACTTCTAAATTCGACAAATTACAATAAATGATGCCTTAATTGATAAAACAGAGCGAGCCAATAATCGCCCTCTTGAACAACTGAAACAGAGTTGTCGGGAGCTCAATAGCTGGAGGAGGCAAACAAAACCCATGTGCCCGATTTTCCCATCATTGGCCGCTAATGCCATAGCCACCAAGTTGCCTTCCATTTCTGTGCAATACAAAGTGTTGGACAGAGTGTCGGATCGAGTGCCGGAACGAGTGCTAGAATGAGTGTCGGATCAAGTGCCTGAACGAGAAACGTAGTACATTTTTTCTCTGTAACACCAGAAAAACATGAATTAGCTCTTGGAAAACATAAAACATGATGAATTATACATGATACAATCATTAAACATGAATTATATGTACCTTATGTTGATCATACTGTTTTATCATAAAATTATTCAAAAAGATCCTTCAAAAGATGAAAAACAAATATGTACATGTCGAAAAAATGTATAATAACCGTCATGAAAGTTATCATATCTCGGGCCCAACAGTCACAACAAATGATTTTGTTTTATTGCATTGATCTCACCTTGGTATGGATTTATGTCCACTTTTTCTTCCATCTTGAATAAATATTGTTAAGGGTTTATGGTATCGGAACTCAAATTTTCTTTCTCAATTTATTTCCAAGACTCCTTTTATTGGTCTTCACTATCCCTCAGTTTCCTATCTAATATGATCTTTGATTTCGAGCCTCCAAATTCTCCGAACAATTCGAGCTTTCTTGCTAGAGCCACCATGAGGAGGTACATATTGCAACATATGTTAGTGGCCTTCTCTTCCAACCTCGTAAATCTATCCTCTACAGGATATCAAGGGTTTTTATGAAAAGAATCGTTAACCATGGATATGGCTCTACGAATTTCTTCTTAAACCGATTCCTGGATGCTTAAAATTTTCCACAAATACCCCAAGAAAACCTTTCTCTAACACCAATATGATATGTAAACTGTAGTGGATATTCCATTGGACAACTCGTCACAACAAATTCAATAAAAATATCAAAATATTTAATGTGAACGTTAATTTCCTTTAGATCTCATATTGTAGTGTAGCTAGGGAGGTAATGGCGAACTGAAGGTCCCATAGTGATAATAATGGAGGCCATTCAATGTAAGGTGGACTAGGCCCACTATATTGTTAAATAAAGCCCACTATGGTAGTTAGATATATTTTAGTAGTACGAATATAATAAATGTGAGAAGACTTTCTAGAAGGTTCCTTATCTAGAATGTTCTAGGTAGTATTATACAAGGAAGGGATGAGATATGTAATGAACATAGTGAACCATATTGTTATTGTAACAAGAAAGGAGTGTTTAAGGAGTGTTATCCTTCCATAAGGATTAATATATGGTGTTTCTCTACCTCAAGGGTTTTCATAGTAATAAAGTGTGTATTTTCCATATTTTTCTTGGATTAATTGTGTAATATTATATTATTTGAAGCTATTTGGTATTTAAGAAGTGGTATCAAATCACTTTCTTCAGCCAAGAAAAAGGGGATTTTTTTTCTTTCTATTTTGCAAGTTTTCAAGCAAAGAAGAAAAATAGGGTTAGGAAAACTAGGTAAATTCTTGTATTTTTATATGTATAATTTTATAAAAATGGTTATATATCTAAGTTCCTCTCGGAAAAAAAAACTTTTAAAAAAAATCGCCTGAATTGGAGTTCGGGAATCCAAGATATCACTAATTTAAAGTTAGCAAATTTTCAAGGTTTTTCCCCAGACGACCACATAATTTTGTCGGTTTTTGTACCAATTGGTGCCAAATTCTCTCAAAAAAATTGTAGATATGATTTCACGTCACAAAATCAACCAATTTAAAAAGAATCAATTGAATTAGAGCTATGGAAGTGAAAATATAGCTTATTTAAAATCAACAAATTTTCAGGGATTTTTTTGTGGCGGTTTCGAGACTGCAAAGCTCATAACATTTGATAGGGTACTCAGAGTTATACTAGATCAATGCCATTGGATATATTATTTTCATAGATTTATTTTGGTATATTATATGTGGTTCTTCCAATGTATATGTGGGATGCTACAACCTGTGAAAAATTTCACTCTCAAACCCTCATGGGCATGTCAGATATGATAATGTTGTTAGAAAAGGCTATTTGAGATATTGAGAGTCTGAAAAAATATGTTTCAAATTTTCAAGAGATCAAACTTATAAATTGGGAAAGATGTAATATGGATATCATCGAAATTTACATCACGACATAATATAATCAAGAAAGATATGCTTGGTATGATTTCAATGCTGATTGTAATATGTATATCATCAGAATTTACATCATGACATAATATAATCAAGAAAGATATGCTTGGTATGATTTTGAGGTCGATTGTGATGATTGATATATGGATAGTTGTCATTTTTGGGATGAAAAACACTTTCATCTTCTATTTTATGACTCTACTCAACTTTCTCTAGAGGCACATCCTGGAGAGTAGACAAAATCATTCTATGCATACTCTTCTTCAAATTTCTTATTCTCCAGTATTAGTGAATAATTGTTTGGCCAACTCTACATATTTGCATCCACATGACTAGCGTTGATCTTTGGAGCATGATTTTTAGCTAGATTTTGGGTTTCAATACATTCATCATGGAGTTCACATGAACACTTGGACATGGGACCTAATTTTACAATGGTGTTTGGACTACTTCAATGTGGTGGATATCACTTCTACATGGGACCCTGGCTCTCCCACCTATTTCAACATTATGGTCCACACTTATCCATGGGACCCTGGTATATAGTTGTACTTCCTCATAAAAAGCATTGAGGAAAACACTTTCATATGGGGGATGGAATGTAGTGTAGCTAGGAGGATAATACGGGGTACCTAGGAGGTACCCAAGGGGAATAATAATAGATATGTATTGTTATGTATGGATGCCAATTTTAATAAATAAGGCCTAGTGTGAACACAATAAATGTAAGAGGGTTTACTAGACGGTTCCTCCTATAGAATGTTCTTAGGAGGTAGTTCGTTTTATATAAGGACAAATGAACAATGTAATGGGAATATTGAAGAAGTACTTTATTTGTAGTGTGGCTCACTAAGAGGTTTCCCCCTCAAAGAGACAAGTGATTAGGAGTGGATCCCTTCCTTAAAAGGATATATTGTATGGTGTTTCCCTACCGTAAGGGTTTCATATTAATAAAATGAGATTTCTTAAATGGAAGTCGCTTAAATATAACACAATTATGGCACTCTACAATGAATAATTTGAAAAATTATTGATATATAGGTAGTCTCATGTCAAGAGTAAGGATAAAGAAAGCATCAATGGTTTATTTTCATGTACCAAATCTATATTACAAGTCCATGGATGCATTCAAAAAGAGAATGTTATTATTTCTATTAACTCTAGTTACATGCATAATTTTATCAATGTTAATTTGACTAAAAGGTTGCAAGTACTTGGAAAAAATATTCAAAGCACACAAGTTGAAGGTGAAAATATTCAAATTTTTAAAGATTTGAAGATTACGATGGACACATATGTGTTGCATTCTAATTTTCATGCCATAAATATCAATGGCATTGATGTTATTCTTGGATATCCTTGGATGGAATTAGTGGGTACAGTTAATGTAAATGTGTCAAAGCATTTTATCAAGATTTGGTGTAAGAGGCAAAGTCTATAGAAGGACATGAAGCAAAGTCCTAGGAAGTACAAAATACATATGCCAAATATATCGATTAGTCAATAGAACACCATTTTGAAGAGTTGAAGAAAGAAAAACCCATTGCTAAAGTCAATGTATATCTCCATCCACACCACTTAGAGAAAAAATACTCATCAATGCAATGGAATGAGCATCAAAACACTTATGGATCAGCATGGAACCAAAAAGGAAACCAATCACATGGATTACTCCCAGTACTACAGGACACTATCGGGATAGAGAAACAATACCATGGAACCAAAGGTGCAATAAGGATCAAGATCAAGGTGGAAATGAAATAATTGGACATTATGTTCATCTTCTATTTGGATGGATGCTTGTACTTGGTACCAATTGACTACATTTCTTATTTTATCATATTGTATGGTTTATTCCCATTTTTCAAGGACAAAACATGCAAAGGGGATGGAATGTAGTGTATATAGGGAGGTAAGGGTTGAAGGGTCCATAGTGATAATAGTGGAGGAAATTCAATGTAAGGTGGACTAGGTCCACTATATTATTAAATAAGGCACACTATGATAGTTAGATATATTATATTAATCCAAACATAATAAATGTGAGAAGGATTTCTAGAAGGTTCCTTCTCTAAAACGTTCTTAGGTACTATTATATAAGGAAGATATGAGAAATGTAATGAGCATGGTTAAGTATATTGTTATTATACCAAGAAAGGATTGCTTGAAGAGTGTTATCCTTCTGTAAGGATTAATATATGGTGTTACCATACCTCAAGGGTTTTCATAATAATAAAGTGGGCATTTACTATATTGTTCCTGGATTCATTATGTGAGATCGTTTTTGTAGATTTTGGTTAATTAACATTCTAATCCCTCACATACACAAGCTATTCAATTTAGTAGTCAAGAAGGGCTTCCCTAAACCCTGGTCTTAAATCCTCATAGTACCTATTTTTAAGTGGGGATAAAATAAATCCATCTAATTATCAAACCATTATGATTATCCCCGTTTTAACCAAGCTATATAGAATTATTTTGGAAAATAAGATAAGCATATGGATAGAAAGTCGCAGAAAAAGAGTTAAAGGCTAGGCCGATTTTGTAGGTTATCATTCAACTGTGGACCACATTGTCACACTTAGTATCATTGCACAACCAATATCCTTTGTTGTTTCGTTGACTTTATGAAATCTTTTGATACTATGACTAGGGATTTAACCTTTGGAATAGGTTAGAAGAGATAAAAGTTCCCTCCAAACCGAGAGCTATTGCATTAAGGTTGTATAAGGCTATTATTTCCAATTTTAGGAGAAGTGATGGATGTTTGAAATAAATTAATTGCAATATAGGAGTCAAGAAAGTTTTTCCCATATCCCCTACCCTTTCTGGCATATACATTGAAAAGTTAGAAGATTGTTTGAAGCTGCAAGTTGTGTTGGATTGAATCTTGTTAGTATAGTCATCATCCTTCTTCTATATGCCGATGGTATTTCTCTTATTGAAATAAATCCCTATGACCTCAATAAGAAGCTTAAAATCCAAAAGGAATTATGCTCTAGTACATGAATGACTGTGAACATTGGAAAAACGAAGGTTATGATAATTAAATTCCAAAAGATCACCTACAATAGTTTTGTATATTAAAATAATATCTTGGAGGAAGTGACTTCATACAAGTATATTGGAATCAATATTCATCACAATATCAATTGGAACTATAGCATTGCAAAAATGATAAATGGAAGGTGGAGACCTTATTACTGGCTTGAAAATAATGGTAAATTAGTATAATTTTAGTTATGGGATAAGAAAAAGCTCATGTTTTAGAGTCTTGTGACTCATGTTATCTTATATGGATGTGAAGTTTGGGGATGTAGTATCTCTAAATAATCCTAGAGAAATATAGAGCAGATCTAAAAGAATTTAATCACTTATAATCTCAAAATTAATGGCAATACACCTTATCCTATACTCCTCATAGAAGAAATCCTTTCCCCCATTGAGAACATGTCTATGATTAGGTACTCAATGTACAGGAAGAAGATAAACAACAATGATGAAATGAGGCTCCCCAAAATTTCTTTAGAATCCAACCAAAATCACAAGAGGCTCAAGAGGGGATGGCATAATGATGCCAATTCTTGGCTAAATCATTGGGGAATAAAAGAAGAAGTTATTATGTAGAATACCGATGATATTGATAATATTATTAAAGATAAATTTAAGGAGAAAATTTAGTGAAAAAAATAATTAGAGGAAAAAATAAAGTTACGATACTACAAGGAGGAGGTTACCTTAATCTTGAATATCAAAAGTGTCTCTTTGTTTTGACTACTGTCAAGAAGAGAATCAATATTGCTAAAATAAAAACTAATTCTCATGAATTGCATAGTGAAACTAGATGTTGGACAATTCCAAAAAAACCATGGCATGAAAGAATCTCTCACCTTTGTGACACCCAAAGGGTTGAAGATGAAAGTCACTTTATCCTAGTGTGCCCTGCGTATACCCATATTAGATCCCAATTTCAAAATATTTATTAGAACACCTACCTTCCTAACCTTCTAAGTCATCAAAACTATAATGATCTTGGAACGCTTCTTCTAATGCTTTTTGAACATCGAAATAACATTCTAAAGAAATCCAAGCAATCTCTTACCTTTATGAGGGTCTTATTGACCAATCTTGGCCTCACTGGATGTTAACCTTCATCACCATAAATATTTTAATTATAATAATTTTTTCACTTTCAATTCCTTTATATATATCATCATCATCATCTAATTTTAAGGTCATGGCCAACCAAGACAAGGGACCCCCTCCATATAATGATTTGACTATTAAAGTATACGGAGGTGTACATACTCTACCCCCCTTCAGATTTGAACCCGTGACCTCGTAGGAGAAAACACATGTTCTTAACCATTAGCCCCGCTCGAGGTGTCAAATATATAATAATAATAATAATAATAATCTAATTTTAAGGTTAGGGACAAGCCAAACACCAAATTAGTGTATGAGACCCCGTTGTTTCTGGGACAAGGGACCCCTGTGCGCAACCATTTGATTACTAAAGTCTACAGAGATGTACATTCCCTACCACCCTATGGATTTGAACCTATGATATTGAAATATTTTACTTAAGATGAACATTGAAACATTTTATATGGTTGACATTGAAATATTTTTTAAATGTCAAAAATATATTTTTTAAGAATAATAAATATTTAATTATAATTTTATTTTTATTATAGATGAAGAGAAAACTATAAAAATAATTAATACTAAAAAGTAATAAAATGATTTTATTGTTGTAAGGGTAGAAACCTAAAAGCTCTTGAGAATGTGACCAAAGGAATTAATAAAAAAAATTTATTAAATATAACTAGAGGAATAATAAAAAATTTAAAATGGCCCCCGGGGGCAGCTCAATTGGTAAGTGCCATGAAAATGAAGTTCCATGAGGTTTCGAGTTCAACTCCCCCGATTTACAATGTGTGCCTCCAAACATAAAAAAATTAAAAAAATTAAAATGAAATACTCTAAAAAGAGTAAGAACCAAATAAAATAAGAGAATAATAAAATAATATTATAAAAATATAATAACGGTGGGTGATTCATTATTACTAAAGAAAGGTTTAAATATAAAAATATTTGATTAAAAATAATGAGAGAAATATAAAAATAATTAATACCAAAGCCATGTGAAAGTAATAAAATGATTTTATTGTTGTAATCTTAGAAACGTAAAAACTATTGAAAATGTGCCCAAAAGAATTAATACAATATTTTTCTTAATTATAATGAAAAGAATAACAAAAAATTAAAATTAAAAGAGTAAGAATCAAATGATAACAGATCGTCTACCACTTGTTATAACGCGAGCAACAACCTATCATTTACGATGCTGGCAATGTAGGCTGCTCTAGTTCCGGGCGTAAGTGGAAATCCCAAGCAGTTGTGAAAATTATTAAAATAATAATATAATAATATATATTTTTATTAAATATAACTAGAGGAATAATAAAATATTTAAAATGAAATACTCTGAAAAGAGTAAGAACCAAACGATAACCATCGTGGAAAGACGAAGTAGTTGTGAAAAAATTAAAATAATATTATAAAAATATAATAACTGTGGGTGATTCATTATTACTAAAGAAAGGTTTAATTATAAAAATGTTTTATTAAAAATAATGAGAAAAATATAAAAATAATTAATACCAAAGCCATGTGAAAAGTAATAAAATGATTTTATTGTTGTAATTTTAGAAACCTAAAAACTATTGAAAATGTGCCAAAAAGAATTAATACAATATTTTTATTAAATATAATCAAAGGAATAACAAAAAAATTAAAATTAAAAGAGTAAGAATCAAATGATAACATTTGTGGAAAGCTTAAGTAGTTGTGAAAAATATTAAAATAATAATATAATAATTATGTTGAAAATGGGAAAGATTTAATTACAAATCTTTTTATTAAAGATAATTAGAGAGAAATGCAAAAATAATTAATACTAAATACATGTGAAAAGTAATAAAAGGACTTTATCGTTGTAAGTGTAGAAACCAAAAATAAAAAATAAAAATATGTCCAATCAATTAATAAAATCTTTTTATTAAATATAACCTAGAGGAATAATAAAAGATTTGAAAGGAAGATATTTTGTTATAGGAAAGAAATTGACACACTCTTTCATCCCATGGTGTTTTGGCGTTTTAGGAATTGACCAATGCCCAATTCCTTTATGGAGCTCATGAGAATTTGTTCTTATCTTAGCAATGCTTACTTTTTCTTTACACTTGTTAAAACAAAGAGATAATTTTGATCTTCTAGATTAGGGTTGATTACATCCTTACAATACCTTAATTTTTTTTCCTCTAACTCTTTATCACGCCACATTTTCTCCTTAAATTTTGATTTGATGTTATTTTTTATAGTATCCTTATTTAGCAAAACGATGTCTTCCATGATTCCCCAATATCTTAGCCAAGACTGGGCATCTTTATGCCATCCTTGCCTAGGACAATGGTGGTTACGGCTAGATTTTGAAGCAATTTTAGGAAGCCTCTTGTATTCCATGTCATTTAATTTGTTCTTATACATTAGGTATCTAGTCATAGCCGTGCTCTCAATGGGGGAAAAGATTTCCTCTAAGAGGAGGTTGGGATAGGGTGTATTTCCTTTAATTTTGAGATTATAGGTTATAAAATTCACGAGAGATACTATATCCCCAGAATTCACATCCATAAAGAATAACAGGTGTAACAACAGTCTCAAAGAAGAGTTTCTTCTTATCCCATATCCAAAGATCGACTGATTTACAATTGTTTTCAAGCCCGTAATAAGCTTTCCATCCCCCAATAACCCTTTTCTTAATGTTATAATTCCAGTTGAGCTTGTGGTGAATATTGATTCCAAGATATTTGTATGAAGTCACTTCCTCCAAGTTGTTGTTGTCATATACGAAGGTATGATAAGTGATCTTATTGGATTTAATAATCATGACCTTGGTCTTGTCAATATTAATAGTCATACCCATATTGGAGAAAAAATCCTCGAGGATTATTAGTTGGTTTTCAAGATCGTGGGGACTCCTCGCCATAAGAACGGTGTCATCGGCATAAAGAAGAATATTGATGACTATAACAGTGAGAGTAGAGATGACAAAACCTGCTTCTTCCAGACAATCTTCTAACTTGTCAATGTATATGCCAAAAAGGGTAGGGGACAAGGGACAACCTTGCTTGACTCCAATATTGGAGTTAATATATTTCAACCAACCCTCGATGTTCTTAAACTTGGAAATAACGTTCTCATACAACCTTATTGCATCAACCCTCAACTCAAAAGACACGTTTATCTCTTCCAATCTATGCCAAAGGTTTTTCCTAGGAACTATGTCAAAATATTTTCTAAACTCAACAAAACAAAACAAAAAGATTGGTTTTAGTATTGCGAAACTCCTCTGCAATGATCCTAAAGGTAACAATATGGTCCACAATTGAATGATATCCACTAAACAAGACCCAAACTTTATCTCTTTTACTATGACTTTCTAGCCAAAGTCTAATCTTCTTTTCCAAAATAATTCCATAAAGCTTGGCTAAAATCGGGCTAGTCATAATGGTCCTATAATTAGAGGGAATGTTTCTATCCCCATTTTAAAAAATAGGAACAATGAGGCTTTGCATCCAGAGTTGAGGGAAGCCATGCTTGAATGCTAATGTGAAGATCTTTTGTATGTGAGGGATGATGATAGGCCCTCTGATTTTAAAAATTTCATCTTGGGAGCCTTCAATGTCCTTAACTTTCCCATTTGCAAGCCGCTTAACCCCGAACTCTATGTCATCCAAAGAAAAAACTTCATCCTCTTTAGGGACAATAGGAATGGTGTCTGTGGAATTAGGGAACTCATAAAGAATTTTAAGGTAGGATTTTCAATCCCTTAAGGGAATCATATTATTTTCTTTAGTATTACGGAAAATAATTTTCGTCCAGAACTTCTTAGGATCCAACTTAGATAGTTGTGAAAGCTGCTCTTTCCTTTTATTGATATAGTACATTTTTTCCTTTTAATTAGGGATTTGTACGTATTGATGTTATCAATTTTTAAGGACTCATTAGAATCATCCCTAATGGATTTCCAATTAGAAACAAGGAGAGCTGCAGATTACACACAAACAGATAACTGTAATTGTATATTCTTTCTTAATAGACACAACACAATACACATATATAAAGTTGGATTCATATCCAACAAACTCCACTCTTGGAGGGATAGGTTGAGAGAATATCTCAACATCCTCCTACAAATCTTCAAACCAATCTCCAACTCAACATAATGC
>SNQJ01S0115990.1:7474-28069 GCA_010110895.2 Picea sitchensis | reverse complement strand
AAGGAGCTCATCCATAAACCCAAGTCCCATGTCCAAGAGCTCATGCTAACTCCCCATTGAATATAATTAAGCTCAATACTTGGCTGAGAATGG
This sequence comes from Picea sitchensis, assembly GCA_010110895.2. Classification (NCBI taxonomy): domain Eukaryota; kingdom Viridiplantae; phylum Streptophyta; class Pinopsida; order Pinales; family Pinaceae; genus Picea; species Picea sitchensis. The sequence continues at coordinate 27,976 of SNQJ01S0115990.1, read as the reverse complement.
TGCTTCAAATTCCTAACACGGTCATATGGATCCAAATTATAGATCCAACCATATCAAAAAAAAATTCCACATAAGTGCAAGAGGTCATATGTGGATTTGGAAGGCACACTATTACTGGAGAATAGACAAGATGAAAATTGGTAGCCATAACTGGATCTTGACTTCTTGCAACAATGTTCTCCAGATAAGGTGGAGTAGAGTCATCAAATAGAAGTTGGAAGTGGTTGTTTTCCTATAGATTACAATTGTGACTTGTCCATATACCATTCCTCACAAGCCTTTTCTAAATCATACTAACAATAATATATTCCTCTTGTATAATCATCTTCAACATCACTCCAAATTTCCATCCTTTGGATTGCTTCATAAGCTTCTTGTATCTTTTGTATACAATGCTCCATTTGAAGTTGCATTATATGAACTCCTTTAGGGGGTTGAAAGTTTTCTACTTTGTGTATCCATTGTTTTTTATGCTCTTCATAATCCATAGCCTCTTGAAGAAAACTTATAGGAGGGGATTCTTCCACATAATTTTCATTTCCCATATATCCTACATATACCATGCGATATTCCTAAATGAGGGGGGATAATATATGCTTGTAAAATGCCATAAGTCAGTATAAGTATGATGGCTAGGGTATTGAGGGGAGAAATTTGTAAGGGTTGTAGTGCACTCAATATTGATCATAAGTATATCATATCATATACCAAATCAAATCCCCCAAAATCCCCTTTCCAATGACATCATTCTGGTGGAAATATGAGCACATTGTTGAAATATGTTTTCTTTGAATATGGTGCAAATGTCACAAAAAAACCCCTAAAATAGTTTATTTTAAATCAACGATATCTTCACTTCCTCAAATCTGATTGGGATGTTTTTTTTTAATTGAGTGTTTTTTCCAAGAGTAAATATAATATACAAATGGGTTCTTTGAATTCTAATAATAAAGCTACAAGAACTGAATTGAATGTCATGACCCTCTTTTCCCCTTTGAAATCCTTCAAATATTAACAAATATTCTTTTTGGCCCAAGTAAGATATTCAATACCAATTGTTAAGTACCTTGGATTTGAAAATTCTCTCAGATATAAGATGTCCAAGAATACCATAGAAAATCCCATTTACTTGATTATATAAAATTACCCTTAAGGTAGGTCAACACCTTACAATTGATCCTTTATGGAAGGAATCCACTTATGCTCACTTGCCTCTTAAGGTTGGGTGGTCTCTCAATGAGATAAGATTCAAATACAATAAAATTCACACCTCTCATATGAAGAAATCCATCCTTGTTTATAGCTAACAATAAAAATCTAATCATAACAACCTCATAACTACCTAGTGGACATTTTTTAATGAGGCCACATTACTTTTATTTAATAGTAAATTACATAGTGGGACTTAGTTAATAACAACAAACATAGTGGACCTATTCCACCTTACATTGAATAGCCTCCACTAGTATTACTCTAATGGGCCCTTTGGTCCCCTATTACTGTAATACCCCTAGGATGAACCCTAATTGTACATATAAATGTAACTGTAATTTACATATAAGTTGGTGTGCTAAAGGAACAAGATCTTTGGTTTGGTTCTGTGCGCATTAAGTCAGTGTGCGTGAATCTCACATCAAAGGAGTGCGCACATTTCAAAATTATTATAGCACATAGTTTAATGTATTTAGCATGCACTAGTGTAAGTGCACAAGGATGGTGCACTAAAATAAGAGCCTTCCAAGATGGCGCACATTCCAGTATTCCGTGCAAATCAGATTAGTGCACGATTTTGGAGGCCAGGGAGACTTTTTGTATATATGTCATTTTGTAACGCACACCTGTGTAAGTGCAAGGTTGGTGCACTAAAATAAGAGTGCGTGCATCCCATAGGTTCCGTGCACATTGGTTTAGTGTGCAATCTTTGCATTTTTGAGGCTGGTGATCCTTGATGCAAAACGACTAGTACCTCTTTACTGAGAATATAAATGTAATCATATGAAAATATAATGAAAACACATCATTGTGGTAGCCCATGCAAATATAATGAAAACACGTCATTGTAGTAGCCCAACCACGTAAAAGAGTATGGGGGGCTAACTCCACTAGTTGAGGTTAAGGGGCTAAGTTAAGGAGGCTTAAACCCAAATGAATATTATATTAATATTCCTTAAAAGTATAAAGTAGGGATATTATTTTATCCTAAATCCGAAGGAGGGGGACATGTGGACCGAAGACAGTTCTCAACATGACAAGTGTCAAGTTCGAAACATGCATCCAAATAGTTTGGAATTAATACATTTTTTCTATCATTTGATCATCATGGGAAGATCATGACACTGTTGTTACTATCATCGGACCCTGTTGGAACTGTCATTCATACCTTGTTGTTACTGTCACAAATACCTGTACCTTGATTAGCTTGAAGAGATGGACTGAAGAGGCGGGTTGTCAGGCCCATAACACATTGCATTCTCTCTAGGTGAGAGAATTGTAGGGAAGTACTTTCTCGAGGTGTCGAACTGCAGTGATAGGGCTCTAAGACTTCCTGTCCGACCTATTGTTGAAGCCCTAGAAGGGAAATGGGGTAGCTGAAGGACTGTTGATAAGAGAAGGGGCGCACTTGCTGGGGTGGGACATGCATGCGGGGAATGAGGGATTGTATGTTGTTAGTATGAATTGGCACCTATGACAAAGTTTCTTGTAATTGAGTTGCTTGTGACTGAGTTACCTGTGACAAAGTTTCTTGTAATTGAGTCACCCGTGACTGAGTTACCTGTGACGAAGTTTCCTGTAATTGAGTCACCTGTCACTGAGTAACCTGTGACTGAGTTTCCTGTTGAATGAGATACTTTATCCTAGTTAGGAAAACTTACCCAAGTGGAGTTTAGCCCCAGCTCGGTGGTGACCCACTACTGAGAGTTATGAGTAGTGTGGTCTAAGGTTGGGAGGAAAGTGGAAGGTATGCATGCAGTTGGTGTCCTTTAATCAAAGATAAGTGTCCATTGTGTATTAAATCATGTGTTGCAGTAATAATTATGCATTTGTTTTCATGGGTTTATCCTGTTTATGTGGCATGTATATTTCTGCTATGATTATGTATATAATTGTGCATTGTAGAGTGTATTTTTATGTTTTAATTAGTATCAGAGTTAGTATTAGAGAAATTTTGTTGAATTGATGGTAATGGAGACATTACAATATGGTATCAGAGTTCAAAAAGTTTAAAATGGCATAGCCCAGTTGGTGGTTGGGTATGTTACAATATGGTATCAGAGCCCAGTTTTCAACATTGAGCATGGATGGGCGAAGTTATCATAATTCCGAAGCGGATTCTTGCAGAGAATTGAATTCGGGAGTGGACAAATTTTCAATTTATAGTGCATCCATGACATAAATTGAAGCAATTGAGTGGAATTGGGTAAAAGCTCCAATTTCTGTTGTTAAATTCATGGAGAATTTGGGGAAATTTGGTTAAGTGAGGAGATATCCTTAATTTTAATACCTATTTAAGAAAATTCAGACAAAAAATGGTGGAATTTGATGTTACAGGGAAGCCATGATAGATGGAGTGGAATTGTTGGAATAGGATTCTTAATTCATGAATGAATTGGAAAATTTTGCATCAGGAATATCATCCAACAACACGCACAAACATTTGTTGTTGAAGAGGTTGAATTTGGGTATATTGGAGAGAACTTGAACAAATTTCATGGTTGCATAATGTCCATGGTGGAAATTGGGTGAAAATCAGGCAAAAACCCCAATTTTTGCGTCAAAATTATGGAAAAATATGTTAAGTGACGAAAATACATGCATGCACTAAGTAGTAGTGATGCACAAAAAGATAAAGGTGCGCATGTGTGCACAATAAAATTTGGTATTGCACTGTGTGGAGCTGGTGATGTGGAAAAATAAAGTTGTGCATGTGTGCACACTAAATATTTGGTGTTGCGCATGTGTGCACACTAAATATTTGGCATTGCGCATAAAATAATGGTGCATGAGGTATTCACACTAAATTTTGGCACTGTGTTTTGCATAACTGGTGGCGTGCGCAGAATATAGGTGTGCAGTAAAGTGCGCTGAAGTTGGCATCACAGAGTGTAGATTTTGTGTCACACGAATAATAATGTGATGCATAAGGTGTGCGCTTGGAGTATTGGCAGAGCGCAGTTCGAATTTGTTGGTGTGTGCGCAATGTTGTTCTTGCAGTGTGCGCAGAGTATTGGTGCGCGACACAAAAGTGTGCTCAATAGATATTGGCATGTGACAGAATATTGGTGTGTGATGTGAACACACTAAACCTTGGCTTAGTGTGGTGTGGTGCTTGTAGTGTGCATAGACTATTGGTGCGTGACACAAAAGTGGTGCTCAATAGAGATTGGCGCACGACAGAAAAGTATGCACACTGGATATTGATGTGCGGTACATGCACTACATTTTAGCGTTGCATGTGTAAAACTAGTGCATGATAATTATGGGTTATAATTGAGAAGTAGTGTGCACAAAGTCGATTGGGCAGTTAAATTTCCCAAGAAATCAGAAGAAAGAATTATGATGCTTTATGGAAACAAAATTGTACATAATTTCATGAATTTGTTAAATTGTTTAGCCTAACAAATTTTGTTGGCTGCACATTTTGCAGAGTTAACAACATTTAGATCAGAACATGATCAACACAAGTTTAGAATCATGGAAGATGTGCATCGAGTTTACATCCATGAAGAAGAGAACAGAGGAATGTATGTCCATATGGGTAATGAAGGTACAAATTCTGCATATAGGATCAGGGTAAAATAACAACTTTTCATTATTTTTCTTTTTCTATATTTATTTGTAGCATAGATTTGAAATTTGCACATATTCCCTAAATGTTTCCTCAAGTACATACTACGCATGTTCAGTTTTTTAATGAATATGAACTTAAATTTGAAATATTTTTCAAGAATTTAAGCATTCACGATAAAAAAAAATCCATGGAAAATCTTAGATTGGAAAATATCATTTTATTTAAAGAATTCATCTCAATACAATACTAATCAATACTAATCGCTAATATCAAACAAATCAGATTGTAGTTGTTTAAAAACTTATGTAAATTGTTGTTTTAGAAAATCAACTAATCAAATATTTTTTGTGCAGAAACATTTGGGAATAATTTCTGTGTAGAAACATGTGGGGTCTATGTACAAGTTAAGACATACCTTCGTATTTGTAAAATAAGCAAACTCACCTTCACCATCATACATTGTATCCTCAAAGTCCATCCTCCCAATCTTTGAATTGCCTTATTGTTTGAAATATTGATCTGAAAGGCCTCCCCTTTGTGCCTCTGTGTGGATCTTTCCCTGTTTGTTTTTCTGCTTCCCCACCCCCTTCCTTTATGCTCTTAGAGAATTGTCTCAAAATAATGCAGCATCAGATATGAAGCACGATGTAGTGTAAAGACCGAGCCCAACAATTTGAGTCTTACAGTTGTTTGTACTTTTGAAACATACATCCTCTTAGGATATTTGTATTCGAATCCCTCATTGGAGAAACTCAACCTAGATAAATCTCTTCATTATAACCTTTCATTAAACCCCACTCTTGGAGTATAAGAAGGATTTTATACTACATTGACCCAACCGTTGTTTCCTACCCTATAGCTGGGCATGAATATCGATCTGCTCCTTCCTCCTATGTTTTTTATTTATTCCCTTAAAACACCCAACGGGGGATCCTTTCTATACCACCTTCCCTAAGCATGCTTTATTTCATCTCCTATGGGTTGCAACATTAACAGGGTATTCCAATACACTATATTTCTTCTGAGACACATCATAGGTTCAGGGTGATGGACGTAGCGACAACCTCTGCATAACTTGTTGGACTTTCTTTTGTTGGAGTGATTGAGACTTGATTTGTCGGGGGACAGGACAAGGAAGCCCTACACCTCTTATTCCATCATGTAGTCAAACACATAGCCATGTTCTCACTTCAATATGCTACATGTATCAAAAATTTTGCATGAACAACATGTAGGTGGTGCAAGGAAACCTTGTGTGACTATATTGGTTGGCATTGGTTCAATACAACGGGGCCATAGACATGAGAGGATGAGTTTTATTGGCATTGGTATTCATAATCACATGGTTTTTGGCCTGACTCCATTTTGCATGCATTGTGTCTTGCATAACAACTGGAAGGTTACTTTTCCCAAGCAAGGGAAGTGCTCAAATGGATGTTCAACAATTATTAGATATTAAAATGCTCTAATTTTTTTAAGAGACCCTTTTTGAAAAAATTCCCAAACAACATAAAACTCACTATTTTAATTTAGAACAATGGCTATTCGTATAACAGTTTGTATCATGACCAACCCTAGTTTAGTTAGTTTGGTAGCCATATGTTTCCCAATCAATCAACGATGGGGGGAGGTTTTCACTCTTTCTTTTAAAAGAGTGATTTCTTTAGCTGAACATTACTATACAATTTTACTTTTACCTTTTTATAGTGAAACTTTGTTTTGTTTGTGTAAAAAATAAAATTTTACCTTTTTACAGTGAAACTTTGTTTCGTTTGTGTAAAAAATATGTTAACATATTAACATTATAAAGCTCAAACTCTAAGCTACTTTGTAGTGGGGCCTTGTTGACAGTTGAATAACTCTAAAATTCTAAGCTACTTTGTAGACAGTCCTGGTTGAAATCTCTATCGATCTAAGAGGTATTTAAAAAACAAATTGGCTCTCCCACGAAAGTTATAATAGCATTTCATTTATGTATATGCTCGTTATCATTACCATTCCCATCCTTTATTGAGACAAATTTGAAAAACATTATAACGATGGATGTCTCTCCTGCAAAAAGATAGGATACGGTTCTAGTTCTGTCTCTACACATTATCCTTGCCATCCTCCACTAAAACATATATATCTTACATTACAATTGCATTGGAAGAAATAACTTTTGATTATTTTTTCTGCTACAAAAGTCAAATTGACACTGGCATTAATAAATAATACATTAAAAAATGAATGAAAATCAAAGTGACAGTGGCATTAATAACAAATACTTTAGCAAATGAATGAATTTGACTGAGGTATAAATAATTCATAAAGATACTTACAAAAAGCTAGTGGAATCACAATCTTTTGCCTATATTATCGTAGGCATGTTCCTGCATTCTCATCATATTGGACCAAAGTAGAGTTGCATGCTATCTAAAACATTCTTATTTTCATAGTTCAAGAAGGCTTTCGCCAATGTTAAATATTTCATCAGTTTGGTTATATATAATATATGTGTTATTTCTTCTGGGTGCCTATTTTTTTGCAATATATGATTGGTACTAGGAAATTCTTGAATTGCGCAGTTCTACCTATGGGAACTGCCTCGTCTATTAGACAGATTGAAGGACTAATTAGAAGTATCACTAACTCTAAGAATTCCAATTGACCCATTTGTTAAAACTGGATATCTATGAATCCCCATTGCATTAATCTCATTAACTAGACATGAACCTCCCTTGATTCCAAGGGGAGGCCTGTATTTTTTACATTGGGAGGGAATGGACAAAGGTACGAGAGTATCCCTTGGAAGGGATTCAAACCACCCATTCTCCATCTTAATATGGTTACTATTTTTTACTTCTGTAACACCCCGATTTTAACCCTTATGAACTATAATGTATTATCTAATTGTGACTTAGGCTCTTGAGTTGGTAAAGTTGAAAAAGGGCTAGAGTGCCTAGGAAATGTAATACTTCATATACATTAATAAAATACACCGTTGGATGCAAGACAAACAAGGACAAAAGATATACGGGGCTATGATTCCACGAGAGAGGGAGGTTAAGGTGTTAAGTCTTTTTATTATATTTTATTTACCCATAATTGATTTTATGGAGAAAGGGGGTTACATGAGCTTCTTGGGAGGAAGGCCATGTGGTTCTTGATTTGCAAGTAATTATGTAAATGTCCCTTGTGCATTGCTTCGGTTCCTCTTCTTCTTCTTCTTCACTCGCTCTCTCGTGGTTCAAGGGTTCACTTGTTCTTATTCATTCGTTGTTACACCCTCCTCACTCTTGTTGAATTCGTGTGCTCTTGGGGGGAGCATGGAAAAGAATGGTTGGAGGAGGAGAGCCATTGCTAGTTGGTTGTAATAGATTATTGATCATTCCAAGGGGGAATGGATTCATGAGTGCTTGATATTGATGGAAGTTCAGAAAGAACTGTCCACAACTAAGAATCCTTGGAGTTTCCAACAGGGAGATTTCCTTACTAGTAGCATTGGAGCCCTGGAGAGAAATGGAACAGCCTGAGGGACTACATGGCAAAGAAAGGTGTTCATTTCTTTGGGTTGTGTAGGCTAAGGGGGAAAGAGAGCTGGAAATTCAGATTTGTTGTGTGGTTGGGAAACCTAAGAGCTAGTTAGCCAACTATTGTGTGTTTCATATTTGGCCTAAGACCCATCCTTGTGGATTCATAGCATTGGCTCGGGGGTGACCCGCTATTGAGAGTAAAAGAACAACAATGTCTATGGTTGGGAGGATCGTCCTTGGTCTGTAGCCAGTTGGTGAATATTTAATTGAAAAGAAAAGTGCTCTCTCTCATGTGTTTTTTGTATAATGCATATCCCACTGTGTATTTAATTATCTCTGATATATGTATTTATAATGTGTCTCTCTGCTAGTTATTTGCTATGCATGGAATGATGTTTGTTTATTTTATGTTGTAGCATGGATCTTGATTAATGAATGTGGGTCTTTCATGCTTGATTTCGGATTAAATGTTATTAGAATTCGAGATCAGTTCATAAGCCAGTTTTTGGAATAGCGTGGACAAGCTGTGGATGGCTAGGTAGATTATAGATTGGTATCGTGCCCAGCCTATGGGTGGCTAGGTATGTTACAGAATGTTATCAGAGCTCCAGTTTTCAACACTGATCCTGGATGGGCTGAGTAATATGAATTGAAGTGAAATTTCATAGAGAATTGATTTCAAAGTGGCCATATTTCAAGTTACAGTGCGTCCATGGTAAAAATCAGAAGCAATTGCTTGGAATTGGGAAAAATCCCCAATTTATGTTGTTAAATTCATGGGAAATTTGAGAAATTTGGCCAAGTCGTGAGATATTCTTAATTAAATATACGTTCTAAAAAATTCAGATGTAGAATTAGTCGAATTTGAAGTTACAGGGTTCTAGGAGGGCGTTGAGAGAACACTTTGATTGTGTTCGAAATCTCAAGAGGTGTAGCGGTTCGAGAAAGCAAGAAGAGGCCAAGGAGTCGACCTTGCAATGGAGAGATCAAAGGTTGAGCCTTTGAAATATTGAGAAATCCTTCATTGGAGGGAAGCGAAGCCACAGAGGAGATCAAATCCCAGCTATTGGATCTGAGCGCAGGAGAACAAGAACCATTGATTGGAGTTCTCAAGCCGTTAGTCTTGGCCAAAGCAGAGTGGATCTCATCCATAGATCCCATCATGGAACATGAGTTGTAGATCTCACAATTCATAGATTCGACACTTCGGGAAAAATTGACCCTTGTGTCGCCAGGAGGAGAAATCCCTGAAGCTACGAAGTCTCGGGGTGAATATACACCATAAATCACTGGGAGAGTGCGAGTCGTTGGATCCCCAAGTGGTTCAATGATTCGAAACTCCAGGAGAAATTGGTTGTGGTTGTGCATAGTGGAGAATCCCCCCAAAGTCCAGAATTCCAAAATAAATCCCGACCTTCAGTTTTTGGGTACACGTTTTTGTAGATTTCCAAGTATTCATAAATTCGACTATCTGAAGGATTGTGGGTGAAAGTTATTTTGGTGTGAAATGTCCTAAAGCTCCAAAGTATTGGATTTAATCCTAGTCGTTGATCAAAGGAGAAACTCAAGCATAGATCTCCTCCCTTCTCCAGTTTGGCGTTCGGTATTTTGGGAGTGTGGTGGTCGTTTGGAGCGAGAAGCCTTGAAGCCCGGAGTCTCGGAGTCCTAGATTTGATCTCAATCATAGATCAAGGAGCAAAGTGTGGACCATTGATCAGAAGTACATCCATAACTTCACCACTTCAGAGACTACTGGAGGCTAGGAAAAGCCCCGAAGTGTCGAAGCCACGGAGAGCCGAAGTTGTGAAGTGTCGAAGCCACGAAGTGAAAATATGCAGTCATGAGATCACGCAAGTCGTCAAATCTAGAGTGGAGGAATGTGGATCATTTGTTTTCTTGATGATGTGTATTATGCCACGTGGCAGGTGTGTTGTATGGGGACACGTTTCACCCGGATTTAGTAACTTTTGGACCCCAACCTATTCTTTTTTGTGACATGTGGCACTCATGCCATGGGTCCACGTCACCATAGGCGACATCAACATGCCATGCCATCTCCAAGAGTGTGGCCTTCGGGGGTGTCCAACATCTCTACCAACGAAAGTGTCAAAGACCGAAGTCACGAGTTCATGTCGACTGTCGATCTAATATCCCTTGGGACGTTTCTCAATCGTTAGATCAGGAAGTGGAAGGATGGCGTAAGCACTTCGATAGATATCACTCCAGGGGAGTTGAACGACTCAAGAGTTGTAATGTCCCAGAGCGATGAAGTCCCGAATTAATTAAGGACCGTCCATCTTAACGCCTGATTAATTCATGACCGTTGATCTCATTGAAGCCTCCAAATGGGGCAGGACCATCCATTCAATGGAAGATTAAATCTTGACCATCTAATCTGCTAGTGGAGTTAATAGAAGGGTTCAATGAAGTTTTACTTCAGGAGAAGTGGAAGATTGAAATGGGAGAATTGTTGAAGGCCAAAGTCTAGAGGACTTGGTTCCAATGTCGGTCTCATGATATGGTGATCCGTTGGATCTTTTAATGACTTATGGTTGAGTTTTAATTTTGCTTGTGTTAATTAACCATTTGAGAAAACTTAGTGAAGAATGAGGAAAGAAGAGGAATTATGACATCCATATACACATAAGCAGATCTGAAATGAAAGAATAAACAACAAACCATGACACGCAGATTGATAACGAAGTTCGGCACAACTTTGCCTACGTCTCCAGGCCTTTTCTCTGTGGGGGAGGCTTCTTTATTTCTGCTCAAAAGCTCAAAAGTACATCGCTGCAATGAAAAATGGCTACAAGACTGATCTGGTCATGTTCTTCCAGATCTCTAGAACCATGCAAAGAAAATGGCACGCAAGACGGACGTCCGGAGCTCCCAGAAATGGTCTGACAACGTCTCCTCCTCAAAAGCTTCTCTGCCTCAAAATGTCTTTATCTTGATTTCCCTCTAGTATAACCCTGCTCTGACTGCTCTAATGGCTTCGGAGCGATCAAAAACCCCTATCTGGGCTCTTTCGGCACCTCAATCGGTCGAAAAACGAAGAAGTTATGCCTCTTGGAAGTTTTCCCCTTCAAGCTTTTTATCACTGGTGCTACAAAACACACTCTTTCCCCATAAACCTGACACACACGCTTATTTAAGCGCAAAAACCTGGCACCGGGCGCAACCGTGCCAATGGTTCAAACCGTAGGATGGTTAAGGGCGTGCCGCCAGCCCCTAACCACCTAGGCACCTAGGCATATGGTCATATGACCTCGCGCATAAACAAAAAGTGGTTAACGGTTACAAAACCGTGTAACTCCCTCTGCGGTCCAGGTCGTGGGCATATGGAATAACGCATAGAACCACGGGCTTGGTTTTGAAATCCTGTGCACCAACTGTCAGTTATACAATATATATATATGGTATGGTCGTATGTAAAGTACAAAGGACCGTGGGCTGGGGCTAAGCCCCGACCCAACCCCCGTGCCAATATACAATAGTGTAAACATAAATATTTTAAAACCCACATATATAATAAGAACTAATGCATGGCATGGTGGTCGCGGGGACTTTGTTAAAGCTCTTGGCCGGTGGGGGAGGTCCGGGGTTCGAATCCCCTGGACTCTATAAAATTTTGACACAAACCATATAGGCCAATACCGGGGTGCCACGTGGCAGCCCGTGATAGGGCCACGTGGCACCCAATCACTTGCCAGATAAACACCACATGTCGAGATATCATTCACTTCCAACTACCAACCAGACTCTGCCATGTCATCACATACCATACTTCCATGTCATCCGACACGTAAACTGCTAACGTCATCTCGTGCCACGTGTCACCCTTACAGTGGTGACACGTGTCACCTCAGGATAGGTCCAGTCGTACGTCCAAATGTCCAAATCTACCTGACACGTGTCGCCTCCTAGAGCTTCCATGTGTCGCCTATACGGACCTGCCACGTTAGCGTACGAACATGCCACGTCAGCGTCCGTACGGACTATACAGACTGCACAGTCAGCAATTTTTTTGCCTGTTTGACTTATCGGACAGAATGCGATATCTTCTCCATACGGAGTCCGTTTGACAAAGTAAATATACCACCGGAATCAGGAAGACGAGACAGACGCAATGGCATAGGTTTCATCACATTCTGAGCACTTTCATTTTTGAGCATTTTTCAAGCCTTGTCAGGCTTCTGGATCCGATTTCGGATCATATGGTAAAGGGGTTGAGGCACGAAGGGCCTGGAACTAACCAAGCCCTCAGAGATTTTGCAAACAAGCTCCTGTGTAGAAGAATAAGGGAAAAGCGCTAAATGAATGTTGTTAGAGTGGATAAGCCCGTGGTTTCGAGTCGTGATCAAATGGAAATTGGTTGGAAGGAAGTGCATGTGTAGAATTCGAATTACGTACCAATTAAAGGAGTTGTGGAATATTTCGACAATATCCTTTTTGCAAAACAAAGAAAAGGGGCTGAAAGTGATTTTTTTTTGGGAAGCCATAACTTTCAGCTGAGATATCATATTGGGGTGAGAATAAATTTGTTGGAAAGGTAAATAAGAGAAGAATGACCTAGAATTCTTCTATTTTGGATAATTGTGATGTAATTCTTCATGAATTAAGCAAAAAAAGTACCTGTAGCATTAATTGGAAGATTTTTATAATATGTATAATTCTAACAAAAATGGTTGTTTGCAGATTTGGCAAGATTAGAGATTTAAATGGATCAATTCCAGTCTAGAACTGGATATCATAGTAATGGAAGCATGACAGATCTTGTATAATTTGGTTGAGGAAATAAATAACTACAAGGAAAGTAATGAAAAGTGGATAAATAACTCGAGAAGAGAAGAATAGAAGGATTATTCTTTAGCTTCTACAAAGTTTGAATAAATTGCAAGTACACCAAAAGAAAGAATCCTCACATAATACATGAAGCTACTAGATAAATAATGTCAGTAATGGGCATAGAAAGGAAAAGTAAGGCTCCATAGCCTTGAAGGTAGATATGTGTAGACATTGGCAACGCTTGAGGTGAAAAAGAAGAAATAACTTAAGAGGTTGTGTGTGAATAATCTTTATGTGTCAAGCATAGGAGTTCTAGGGAAGGATTTGTTAGATCTGACTTAGATACTTGTCTAAAAGAACTCATTGAAAGAAATCCACTTCTGATATCAGAGTTCACAGTGGAAGCAGGATGCCAATGCAGAGAAATTGGAGATAGAAAAATGAATGCTCTTTCACTTGAAAAGTGTCACTGAATGAAAATAGACTTCCATTGGGAATGGTATTAAGTGTGAAAGGTATGGTTCCACAAGGAAATGTTAAGGAAGTAACCTAATGGAAAACTAGGAGTAATGGTGTTTGATTCAAGAATGTTGTGGTAGTAAAGTGATGGAATGTCCTAAGATACTTCATTCTAAGGTGTTGGAATGTTTCATGAAGGTAAATTTTGGATATGACTACCTAGGAGAGGCTTCTCAAAATACAACACATTGGTTGTATTGCAAAATGGCCAAGTGGAACTTTGATAGAAAGTGTTCAGATGATGGAACAATAGTGAAAATGAGCAGAGTGAAAGCACAGAAGTCATCAAGGATCTAAAGGGATTCAAGGTCAACCAAATACAACATAAATAAATAAATAAATAAGTGAATTAAAACATAAATCCACTAGAGTGCGTGAGGCATATAATGAAGTTAAAATGCATATGCATTAGTAGGCATGCTGACAATGAATGCTTGGTGCATATGGATGTGCAAATGTACATATGCACATGATTGGATATGCATATAACATGCTTGTAAACCTAGAATAGTTTGTTATTATGAAAATTGAGTATGACTAATGATGGATTATATATGGAGGAAAAATGATAAAACATAGTTATATATGTGGATGTTGTTGTTGCTTATTGTTTCCATCTATCTGAAGACCCATGAGGGTGGTAGCAATGGTGATCAAAATGATGAAGGAGAAAGTTTGTGAGCTTCTACAAATATCAGTTGATTAGATAGCAACAAGTAGGTTGATAACAACCATGCAGGTATGAATTTAGTTTCTTTTGATGCATACATGTTGAAGGGAATCGAGGTAAGAATTCCCTTAGTTAATTTTTCAATATTTAAATTGATATGTAATGGCCAAAGGCCTAGAGTATGTAAATGTTGTTGATGCTAGAATTCATTTAGATAAAATGTTAGTTGCATTTTGTGTTATGATTGGTTATGGGATCATAACCAGGTCAAGTCAGGAGACATACTCTTGATATAATAATAAATATCCTTAGAGTTAGTCATGTGTGAGACCATGATATGGTTGGATATGGAAGGGCTATAGCGTTATGTGAGTGCTCAATGGTATGTACTGTATAGTTGATTTTTGGACTCCAACCTCTTTGCCGAAATTGAAGAGCACTTAAGAATTGTATTCTTGGTGTTGTTTTTGGGTTGAAAAAGAAGGCATCCAAATAGTCAGGAAAATAGTGGGAAGTTTGTGGATGATGTGTTGAGGCATTGGCCAGACCTTCCAACTCACCTTGGTGAATGCATGACATAGTTATGTGGTTATTATGTAGTCAATGCAGGGATGCATTGTGTAAATGTGGTCATCGGTATTGGTACATCGATTGTTATTTTATTTAGTAATTAATTGTTGCATTATTAAAAGCATGTGGTGCTGAAAATACATAATGATGGTAGTTGCATGATATTTAATATGAATACTAGTTGAAGATGATTGGATTGTTGTTCTGAAATCACATTTTGGACCTATTAAAAATGTTACAAGTGGTATTACAGGAATTATTGAATGCATTTTGGTGAATGCATGTATATATTATACAAAACATAAATGATTATGATAACAACTAAATAATGTGAGTATTTCTAACTCATGAAGTTGGAAACACTTCATGGGCTGTTAGATTCTGCAACAAGAAAGTTGTAGGTTAAAGTAGTTACATAATGATAAATTATGGAAAATATCTATTAGGGGAATGTAGTGATATAAATATTGATGGATAGAAAAAAGAAAATATTGTCTAATTATACATGTGTAAAGAATGATGGGTTCATTCCAATAATAGTTGGATTAATGGGAGTGATTGAATTGTTGTTGTAAACAATTCTGAGATCACTTTGTGAATTTTTGTATTTGTTTCCATGAAAATATACATATGCATGATACTGAAAACTTGTTTGGCTGAGTGAAGGTTGAGGAAATTGTAGGTAGAATGGTATTGGATATGGAAAGGATGTAAGACCATAATAAAGAATGATATCTACAGCTGTAGAGCCAAACATTATGAGTATAAAATTCATGCCTGGAAATTTTATTTTCCTATATAAAACATATTTGAGAAATTAATAGTTACAAATTGTTACATGATTATGTTGTCACACACCCACTACAGCATAATAAATTTTTCACCTTTTCTCGAGAGACAGAATCCCCGAAGTCCTACGGGGCTTAGTGCAATCTAGCTCTTCCCTTTTTCCACCTCCATGTGATCGTTGATTATGACCACATGCCAAACAACTAGGCACCTTTTCGCATTTCGCGACTCAGCGATATAAGCAAGTCGAGTCTTTCAAATCTACAAACCATGAAATGCCGACATGCCAAACAGGCTTTGATCAACAATTAGCCCCCTAGGCTATGCCTTGGTTCATATGACCACTTATCATAAGACCGTAGTCTTATTCCCTTTGCGACTTATTAATATGAGAGACTGACCTCTTGTCAGGAGGACTCCCGAATTCCCGATTTCTGATTTCCCGAAATGGCCTTTGTCACATTAGCCCTCTTGGCTATTCCTTGATCTAGGTGACCACTCCTCATAAGACCTCTGTCCTATCTCTTTTGGGATTCATCAATACGAGAGCCCGACCTCTTGTCAATGGGACTCCCGAATTCCCGATTTCTAAAATCTCGATGGACTCTTCCTTTCGGGATTTTCCCCGAAATCCTAGATTGCTGCCACGTGTCCTCCCTCAGATGGACAGTGTTAGCAACAATTATGGTATCGGGGAATAAAGTTCTGCAGGACTGCACGATAAGTTCCCAAGCACAGCACACAGAAGAAATCTGCTTGGGGCCCGAATCAAGCAAGCGAGCCTGATCATGGACATGAGAGGCGGGGAAAGCTCTGCAGGAGCGCCTCATCGGAAATCGGGATATCGGGGATCCCGGGAGCTAGAGTTTTATGCATTTCAGAGTCGCGATTCGTGATTTTCCGATGGCCGGGAATGACTGTCAATCATGGAGGACAGGTGGCAGACTTTGCAATGAGGAGCGGACCATTGACAGGTCAGCGGTCATGAGCCATCGCGGATCGGGAAATCGTGAGTCCGGAGGATGCGTGTTCGCTGACATCGCAAACCGTGAAATCCCGATGGAAAGAATGGTCAAAGTTATATGGTGGTGGTCACTTGAGTCGGGGCCTAGTCAAAGAGCTAGCACGGAAGGTGCATCAGGGATCGGGGAGTCCCGAGTCCCGTGAACACAAGCACCGTGTCATCACGAACGTTGAAACTCCGATGGGGGGTTTGGCTATGGTCACGCGGAGACAGGTCATTTGGATCATGTTTTAGCCGGTAGGGGCTAGCTCCTAGGAGGGGGAGCTCATCACACATTAGGATATCAGAGATCCCGGAGGCAAGGAGTTCGTGCATATCGAACTCGTGAATCCCGAAACCTCATCGCATACCTATCCCTTGCCGCCACGTCACATCCCCGTGTCATGCCAACCACAGTTTTCCCGGCCCCTGTGTTCCTCCACCTGGCTCGTTCTTTTCAAACCCATGGATTCTGCCACTCGCATTTGTCCTATCGCTTTCCCTCTGCCACATCCATCCACATGGCCTCTCCTCATCCCATATCCACACCAAGCATGCCAAGTCACCCCTGCCTGATCACTGTTCATTCACCACTTCACGTCAAAGTCCTCCAGTCATCACAGCGACCTCCATGTCTACCCGCTAGTCTCGCCATAAATTCTCCAAACAAGATCCAAATAGAAGAATGAGAAGGCCCACCATGTCCTGTAGGTACAGAATCGACCGTGGCCTTTCCCGATCCAAATGAAACAGTTATTGTAGCAGTTGATGGTGGTTGAACATCATTTCCACCATAAATGGAAAGTCCATAAATGACTGAAAGCCTGTCAATTCATTCACAGGTCCTTTGGGAGCACGATTGCATCTAGCTGAAGTTCACGATTGTCCAGAGACTGCAGGCGCAGTAAACATGTAGACGTAATGTCTTCAATGCGATGTCTCGACTTGGCTTCTATGTTTTTCTCTAAGTATTTAGAGAATTTTTTCTCACATTTGAGAGCATCGATGGTTGAGCAGAGCTCCCGGTTGTAAAGTTTTAACAAAGCACTGTAAATCTGATGATGTATGAACTTTTGAGACTTCTTGCCTTATGAATGCCAGTTTCTCTCATGTCTTTGTTTACACTGTGTTAGATCAGCTCAGAATTGGAGGATCTATTCGAGTTGTAGTTGCTATAGGATGATGTTGTAATGGATCACTGTAGCAGTTACAAAGTTTCTAATGAGTTCTTGTGATTTTCTCAACGCTGAGTGACTTGGAATTGGAGGATCCAGTCAAGTCCCCTATCAGTTTCTTGAGACCCTGAACCAAGAGGATCTTGCATTCAGAGTCTTTCCTCTGCAAATCGCTGGAAGACTGTTGCCTACAGTTGTCTGTTCACCCTCCCTACCAAGTCTTCCACCTGCTCACCCTTTTATCAACCTGCTGGCTGAAGTTAGGATTCCAGACCTCCTTTGTTCTTTATGTATCAGATACATCCCCTGAGTTAGAATGATATCTCCTCGAGCCTTTATCTCCATGTGATCATCCCTTTATAAACAAATCGTGACATTAAACTGATGGGCATTGGGCTCTGCTTCTGCAAGCAATCCAGGAGTGACTTCCAGCGCTAACATTTCTGGCGCCATTGCCGGGGATGGAATTGAAGATTTTCCCTGGGCAGAATGACATTGAGCCTCTGAATCCGAAGGTGCATCGGATTATCGAAGCCTTTCAAGATTGCTAATTTTCACCTGGCGACTCCACTGTGACGACTCCGTTGGGGAGAACCTGCTCTGTTAATTGTGGCTTTCAGAGGCAGGCATACGCGGTCTCACCCACAGCTGCCTCTAGCTACGCCCGAAATAGATCCAGAAGCAGTGCTCAGAAGGGGAAAGGCCTTTGAAGAAGAAGCGTCCACCACCGAACCAGGTAATCCACCATATCCATCTGTTGGAGCTCCTTTTTCTCCTCCTCAGTTATTTGACAGGCCTGTCTTTGCAGTTTCCCATTTCCTAAATTTTGGGAGTGTTCATGTTGAGTTTTCCTCTCCTGGTCCGGGACCAGAGGGACAAGACTGTGTCACTTCCCTCTCCCCTGAAACTGTACCTTGGCGTTGGGCCGGGACTAGAGAAGATCTCCCCGCTCCTATATTTACTACTCCTAAGCAGAGAGAAACACTTGCTAACTTGAGCTCGTTAGCCTTTTCCTTAAATCCCCTTTTGTTCCCCACTCCACTCTGAAATTCATTCCCAGCAGCCCCTTCACGAACTCCTTCTCCTCCAAGCTCTCCTTCACCTAATATTCCTATGGCTGGTGCTAATCCCCCTTTAAATAGGATGGACGCCATAGTTGTTGCTAGGTACGCTCCCTTGATCTTACCTAATCCCATGAATCCTCTCCCTGCTGGAGACTACCTGAAATATATGCCCAAGTTCACTGGGGAAGGAGACATAACTTCCGAAGAACACCTGGCTTCTTTCTACAGTTATGCAGATAACCTCAACATTGAGAATGAAGATCTTTGGATGAGGGTTTTTGTCCAGAGCCTGGATGGTGAGGTAAGGAAATGGTTTAGAGGATTAGCTCCTGGATCTATTGCTGGAATTGAAGCCCTGGATAATGCTTTCCTGAGGCAGTGGGGTGATAGGAAAGATTTCATGTATTACATGACAGAGTTCGGGTCTCTAAAGAAAGTGGAAGGGGAGTCTGTCTCCAACTTCTCTAAAATATTCAATAAGATGTATAACAAGATCCCGGCAGAGATAAAGCCTTCAGAAACCTCAGCTAAAATTTCGTACACCAGCACGTTCGACCCCGATTTTTGCCTCTTGTTGAGAGAAAGAAGAGCCACCACTTTGGCCCAAATGCAAGACGCAGCCATAGAAGTGGAATCCAATGTGTTAGCAGCCAATATATTAAGAAACGAGGCTGACACGGGCAGGAGAAAAGGAAAATCTGAAGCCTCAACTTCTGGCCCATCGGTGCCCCACCCTCAAGTAGATGAACTGACCAAAATTGTGAAGTCTTTGTCGGCAGAAATGGAAAGAATGAAGGTAGAGGGGAGGCAAGCATATAAAGGCCCTCAGATCACCAAAAATAAAGTAGGTTTCAGGAGGCCAAATAATTTCACTCCCCCTAATATGCAAAGAGAGAGAGGAAGAGACAGAGAAGACCAGAAAATTCAGGCCCCTTTTCAAAACCATTTGGTGGCTGATGAGGAAGAAAGAGAGACAGATGAGCTGGATCCTAAAATCCATTGTTTAGAAGACACTCCTCCTTTTCCTCATCTGACTCAATCAGCATACGAGGAATCCCTCATGAACAATCAGGTAAATGAATTGAGCAAGGGAGAAAAGGTTGGCGGCGATTAAGGCAGGTACAACCTGAGGTCCAACAAAAGGACAGCAGCACCTGATATTCCTGAGCAGTCCACTAGAACAGACAGGCCCACTAACGTAGTGGCAGATGGTCACCAGGGTAAGAATTCCCAACCCCTCTCTCCCTTTGTCCATAATCATGTTTCTGAAATAAAAGAAATTCCAAAGCCTACATCTTCTTTTAACTTCGAGCATGAGATCCAAAAGATTAGGATCCCTGTGCCCCTCACTGAGCTGATTAAACATGACGAATTCAAAAAACGCTTCTCTAAACTTTTACAGTCTGAAGCCTCATGCCCTCCCTCAGACTCCATAAACCTCCAAGATGAAAAGCCAGCAGTTATCCTGGGCCCCATGGTAGAAAATAGAGATGACTCATCCCCCCCCTTCTACACTTCCCTGAACATACATGATAAAGTGTTGCATAACTGCTTGATGGATTCAGGGGCCTCTCACAACCTCATGCCCAAAACTGTCATGGAAGAATTAGGACTAGAAGT
>SNQJ01S0115989.1:35364-53744 GCA_010110895.2 Picea sitchensis | reverse complement strand
TATAAAAGATAATAAACCAATCAAATGTTTGTGAAATCCCTTAATTACAATAATCTAGCTCAACAATGTTTATTTAGACAATTGTAGTTCAATTAAGTAATCATGAATACACGTATATACACATTTTCTCTTCAGAAGGAAAAACAATAAATTCCACCATAAGGCAAATATCCATACACTCTCAACTATTTCTATTCATCCTTCCTCCCTAACTTACGTCCATCTTCCATTCCTATCCTTCCTCTGCTGGACTATCTTGGAGCGTCTACTATATTGACCTACCTCCAAATAGAACTCGTAAGCGAAAGTGTCACTATCTTGACCAAGCTTCCCCAACAGGCAACTGACAGTCATCATCACACGTCTAGGGGAGCGTGAGCTAACAACGTCCTCCCATGACTCCAGGTTTCAGAGGATACATGGTGGGAAATGCCTCCACCCCTCCTAATAGCACTAGGGTCCACACCCTACAATGGATTATATAGTGGCACCGTGTTGCTAGGAATTTTGTCATTGTTTATTCATTTTTTGGGCAGTCTCACCACCTGAAAACCTTCACTGGTCCATATATCATAACAATGCTTTTGTACCAATATAATTTCACATACAAAGATTCATACCATATTGTTTCTCGTTCGGTGGCCATGACATCCACTTTTATTACCATTATCCCTTGGCTATTTCATAGCCCATTGACCTGCAAATTAGTCTATAACACAAACTCATATATATCTATGCATTATCATAATGTAAATGCATTCGACCATAATCTCAATTCGGTATCCATGTACCAACAATTTTAATGTAAAAAATTACAAGTTAGAAATAGACCTCATAATATCCCCATAATTTAATTAACGCTACCCGTTCATAGAATTTTCATTTACATAATAGATTGCATCATATCCACCATCATTCACATAATGTTAAACATTCATAGATTTCACATTCACATAATAGATCACATCATATCCATCATCATTCAAGTCACATTTAAACATTTATAGAATTTACATCCACATAGTAGATCACATCATATTCATCATCATTCAAATAACATTTAAACATTCATATAATTGACATCCACATAGTAGATCACATCATATTCATCATCATTCCAATAACGACCCCAAGCATTCATAAAAGGTTCATCGTCTTAAAAGTTCAAGTGTATCATTAATAGTTTCAATGTGAATGACAAAGGTGATTAGGCCTCAGGTAATCCCTGATTGTCTAAGTCAAAAGGTGGTTACATACACCCAACCTTGACTTATATTCTTAGGGTGGTCAGTCTTAAAAGTTCAAGTGTATCATTAATAGTTTCACTGTGAATAGAAAATAAAGGTGATTAGGCCTCAGGTAATCCTAGTTGTCTAAGTCAAAAGGTGGTGTTACATACACCCAACCTTCGAGAAACATATTCTTGAGGTGGTCAAAAAAGTGAGGGATAATCTCGTCGTAATGTCTCAGCATCTTCCCAAGTATCAGATCCTGGACTATACTTGTCCCACTGGACCTTAACTTGGTCTACCAGACGGTTCCCGAGCTGTCAGACTCTACGGTCCAATATGCTTAATGATTCTACCGTGAGGGTTCCCACGTTTGATACCTGAAATTCCTTCCAATTTAGTTTATGGGATTTGTCAGCAACATAATGACATAGAACATATACATGAAAAACATTATGAGTTTTATGCAAGTGGGGTGGCAGTACGAGACGATAGACAACAGGTCCAATTTTCTCTTGGATTTTGAACGGTCCTATAAATCGAGGTGACAACTTTGTCCCCTTCCCAAACTGAATGGTACTCTTATTGGGTCTGATACGAATGAAAACTTGATCTCCCACTTTATAACTTCGGTCAGTCCTATGTGCATCAACATAACTTTTTTGTCTATCCTGTGCTTCTTTTAGTCTCTTCCTAATTTGTATCACCTATTCCTCCATCTCTTGAATCAATTCTGGTCCAACTTTTACTCGGTCTTCTAATCTTTCCCAACTCAATAGTGTTCTGCATGGCCTTCCATACATAGCTTCGTGGGGTGGCATTGCGATGGAGCTATGAAAACTGTTATTGTAGGCGAACTCTACCTAAGGTAGGTACTTCTCCCAATGGGTTTGATTATCCATGACATACATCCTAAGCATGTCTTCCATAACCTAATTTACTCTCTCTGTTTTCCCATCTATTTCAGGATGATAAGCTGTGCTTAAGTTCAACTGAGTCCCCAATGTTGACTGCAAACTTGTCCAAAACCTAGAAGTGAATCTAGAGTCCCTATCTGAAATGATCTTCTTGGGTATCCTATGAAAACAGATGAACTCACTTACAAACACGTGTGCCACATCAATGACATCGTAAGTGTCTCTAACTAGAATAAAATGAGCACTCTTGGTCAACTTATCAACTATCAAAAGAATGGAATTGTGTCTATGAGATGTGAGCGCCAACCCCACAACAAAATCCATAGAAATGACTTCCCACTTGGACATAGGAACATCATGTGGTTGTAGGAGACCTGTCGGGTGATGGTGTTCGACTTTCAATTGTTGACACTCTAGGCACTTGGCAACAAAATGGACTACCTCACGCTTCATGCCTACCCAGAAGAAGAGCTTCCTCATGTCTACGTATATTTTCTTCACACCCAGATGCACACAATAAAGCGCTCGATGGGCTTCCTTCAGTATGATGCTTCGAATATCCCCACCTTCAGGGATGTACATCCTTCCTTGGTATCTTAATATCCCATCTGCTTCCAGGATATATCTTTCATACTTTGGATCTAATTGCCTCCCACTCTGGAGGTTTGAAGTAACCTTTAAATACCAACTATCTCCAAGGAGTTGCATCAACACACGTTCCCGCAGATTGACTTTTAAGGGTACCAAGGAGAAGACACGTGGTCTCCTACTCAAGGCATCCATGACCACATTTTCTTTTCCCTTGATATATGAAATACCAAAATCGTACTCACTCATAAACTCACTCCATCACCTCTGCCTGGCATTAATATCCCTTTGAGTGAAGAGATGTTTTAAACTTTCATGGTCCATTTTGAGCTCAAAGTTTCTCCCCACTAGATAGTGCCTCCAAAGTTTTAGAGATAGCATTACAACTTCCAACTCTAAATCATGAGTAGTGTAAATATCTTTGTGTTTATTCAAATTCCTTGATGCAGAAGCTATCACTCCTCCATCATGCATTAGCATGGCCCCCAACCCTTGCTTCAAGGAATCTATGCAGACTGTGAAGTCCTTTTCCATATCTCACACTCGTAGAATTGGCGCACTAGTTAGTAACCTCTTAAGCTCGATGAATGCACTATCTTATTATTTTGTCCATTCATACCTAACGCCCTTGCACTGCAAAGAGGTGATGGGCTTCGCTATTTTAGAGAAACCTTCCACAAATCTCCGATAATAACTTGCTAGCCCCATGAAGCTTCTTACCTCATGAGCATTTTTTGGCACTGGCCATTCCATAATGGCCTTTACCTTTTCAGGGTCCACAGATATTACTTCATCGGAAATGATATGACCTAAATAGTGAATTTCTTTCTGGAAGAAGGAATACTTTGACAACTTCCCATACAATTTGTTCTCTCTAAGGCAGGACAACACCACTCGCAAGTGTTCCTCATGATCTCTTTCGTTCTTGGAATAGATGAGGATGTCATCTAGAAAGACTTATACAAAATGGTCAAAGTAATTATGGAATACACTGTTCATGAGGCTCATGAATACTGCTTGCGCATAGGTTAATTCTAAAGGTACTACAATGAACTCATAATGCCCAAACCGATTTCGAAATGCAGTTTTAGGAATATTGCCTTCCTTAATCCTTAACTGGTGATACCCTGATCGCAAATCAATTTTTTAGAATACCGCTGCTCCTTTCATATGATCAAAGAGATCATCTATTCGTGGTATAGGGTACCTATTTTTCACTGTAGCATGGTTCAAGTCCATGTAATCTATACATAGTCGTAAGGAACCATCCTTCTTCTTCACAAATATCACTGGTGCACCCCAAGGTGAGACATTGGGCCTTATTAGCCCTAAGTTGAGTAGCTCTTTCAACTGCATCTGCAACTCACAAAGTTCTGGGGCTTGCATCCTATACAAAGTCTTGGAAATTGGTTCTACACTAGGTTTTAGCTCAATAATAAAATCAATCTCCCTCTCAGGAGGTAACCCTGGCAACTCGTTCGGAAAAACATCCTTAAACTCTGACAATATTGGGTACTGATAAAAGGAGGGTCCTTTCCTTCCATTCACTGCTTCCACTACATAAATTCGACACCCTTGCCTCATGCACTGCTTAACCTTCATAGTTGAGATAAAGTGTAGAGATACCTTTCTCCATACACCATGGATCTCTACTAGCCTTCCTTCGTCGTCAACACAAAGCACCCTTTTTGCGAAACAATCTACCATAGTTTGATGGGCTTCTAACCAATCCATTCCAATGATTAGGTCATACATCTTGAGAGTAGTGACGTATACCTTCAACGTGGTAGTACACAATCCCAGGTCTACTAGACAATTATCAACGCTAGGTCCTACCACTTGTTTTTCCCCCGAAGCCATCTTAACTTGTTTAAAGTCGTCATGCTTGTAGGCTACCAACCCACTCTTTTCTAATGTAGAAGGTGAAATGAAACTATCTATAGCACCATAATCAAATAAAATTTTAACATTGATATGATTTAGCGTACCTGATGAATCCACCACCGTGGATTGATGTTATTCTTGGTGATTATTAACTGCTGCATAAATATGGTGGTTTCCACTTGCTCTTCCCATCGAGGCCTTTCCTTCTCAATGCACAAATACTTCTTACAACTTTGGGAAGTCACATTGGTAATGGGGTCCTCCACATCCCCAACATGTATCATGAGATGGAACCTATGCACTGCTCTATGAAGGTCTCTGAAATGAGTTCCTTCCCCTGGAACCCCTGCCCCTACTAGTTGCTCCCTGAGAAGGTCGTGGACCTGCCTGCATCATTGGTGAAGAATGTGATGATGCACTCACTGCCATTGAAATACCTGTGGAAAATATCCTTGGAACGACTCTATTACCATAAGGAGGTGGCCTAGAACTCCCTCCCCTGGAGAAGCTCCTAAGGGCCTTCCCCACGAATCTAGGATGATGTGGAAAGGTCGCACTCATACCTCCGTTTAAGCTCATGTGTTCCTCAGCATAACGTGCATTTTCAAATTATTCTGCTACTGAAGATGATTTCCACATCCGTACCATGGCCCTTATCCTAGGGTTTAACCCACAGACAAAGTGTTTTGCCTGTCATTGATCATTATCCATGTACGAAACATATTTTACCAATTCCATGAACCTGATCTCATACTCTTCCACGGTCCTGTTTCCCTATACTAGAGCATGAAATTCTCCCACCAGCTATTCCTCGTAGTAAGCTGGTAGATATTTCCTTCGGAACCTTTCCTCAAAAATTTCCCAAGAGACGGTGTATGGGGTAAGGTGAAACTGCCTCTCCAAGTTGCCCCACCAATTCAAGGCATTGTCCCTCAACTAAAAAATTGCTATTTTCGCCTTTGATGTGGAAGCATAGTCTCTTAAGGTGAAACATCATGTCATTCCTTCCAACCATGCCTCTGCATGTTCACTGACATGACCCTCAACAAAATATGGAAGTTTGATCTTTTGTAGTTCTCTAGTGATGTCCTTGGGTGAAGGCCCTCGCCCTGAATCCCTCGATGCTTTAGGTTTACCCTCTCCAGATGGTGGGGGCTCCACTTCGATCCCTGCTCGCTAACGCCACTTTAAAGTCTCATTAATGGCATCCAAAGAGCGCAGAATGAGAGCTAATTCAGGCGATGATGGTGGAAGCATTGGAGGTCCTTGCGACGATGCCTCTCTGCCTAGATTTACTCGAGTCCTAACCATCATGTATAATTGAATCTGCATCAACCAAATGTTTGTCAAGAAAGAGTCTAAGGAAATTCACATTCGCGCAACTTATACTTGAAAACATGGGGTTAGGCGTAAGTGCTTTTTACTTGTCTATAAACATATGTTACTCTCTTTAGGGTAAGTGGCTAGGTTAGGGTTGAAAGCCTCTAAGCTCGATGTATTCGCCTAAGAAAACCACTAATTCTCTCACCTAGTAGCTACGCTAGCACTGTACCACACTCACCAATTTATGTAACTTACCTTCTTAGATCCCATGAAGCCCCCTCCCCCATGTCATGGTTTAAGTCCTTAAACTTTTCGTTTAAAACTAATTAATGTGATTTTTAACATAATTTATCATTAACATTAATTACTCACTTAATTAATTAATCATTCTAATTTATTAGTCACTAATTAATTAATCACTTTAATTAGTTTTAAATTTAAACATGAATTTAAAACATAAATTTAAATATAATTTAAACATAAATCTAAATATAATTTAAAACATAAATTTAAACATAAATTTAAAACATAAATTTAAAACATTTATTTCATGCTCTAGTATATATATATATACACACACACACATATATTTTGTTTTATTGTTAACTAATTAAAATTTAAACTATTAAAACTTAAACCTATAAAAAAAATTAAAGTCGGGTAGTGGGTCCTCGCATGAGGCCCACGTGCCCCTCTCCCCCATTCTCATCCCCCAAAACCCTACACACATTCTCTTGGGCTCTCCATCCCCAAACCCTACATGCATTCTCCCACTCTGCAAATGCGGTTGGGCCTCTTTCACTCTACAACTGCGGCAAGATTTGATGGTCTATGGGTTGGTGGGTGCAAAGAAACCCGTCCCTTATGGGCTCCTCTAAGCTTGGGGGTTGGTTTCTCCCTTGGCCGTGGCTTTGAGATTCAGTTTCTGCTTGGGGTTTGCCGTGCTGTGAATTGCATTCGCCCCTTAGGAGCTCCCTCCTCTAGTGCTCTCCACTTGGACTCAATTTTTTTTTTTCGACGGAGTTACGGTAATGTCTTGCGACTCCTCCCTTTATGGATTTGGCACTGAGATCTTAGTCTTGGATTAAATTGTGATGTTGCGTGTTGTGTTTGGTGCAGGTGCGCTTGGTGATCAACGCTGGGATTTGATGACTTGTGGCTTTGGCTTGTTGTTGGGATTTGATTTGAATTGTGGCTTGAATTAATATGTTACTGCTAACATGTGTGTTGTGTATGGAAGGTACACTTGAATCGATGGTTGTGGATTTGGAGATTGGGCTTGCATAGTGCAATGAAGCACTCATTGTGGGATCCTCCTCCATGTGACTGAGCGCTTTGGGTGCTTAGTCTTGACTTTGGTGCATTATGTTGTTATTGGGTTCTTAGATTACATGGCTATGGATGCTCAACAACTTTCGGATATGATGTTGCAATTTAATTACCTTTGGATGCTGCCTCTACAAGTTGGGGTCGCTTTATCAATCCTGTTTGGGGTTTTGGGAATTTCTATGTTCTCTGGTTTTGTTTGCATGGCTTCCGTTGAACAAGCGAGTGAAAACTATTCCTTTTAAGAAGTAGTATGAGGTATAAGCATCCCATGTGCTATGGAGAATCCCCTCTCCTAAGATTCTGTGACTGGGGATAACTATTTTTCCAAAGTCTCTCAAGAGTTGCGCATGGCCCCATCTACATTTTACAAGCACTGGTGCATACACACATGAGCAGAACTAGGAATGTGTCATTGGAGACACTGGAACCATGGTGGGTGTGATAACAGTGTCCCACTTTCATGGGCTAGACAAACTACTATAGA
Organism: Picea sitchensis; assembly: GCA_010110895.2. Taxonomy (NCBI): domain Eukaryota; kingdom Viridiplantae; phylum Streptophyta; class Pinopsida; order Pinales; family Pinaceae; genus Picea; species Picea sitchensis. The sequence continues at coordinate 45,990 of SNQJ01S0115989.1, read as the reverse complement.
CTGAGGAACATATAATTTGAGATGTCTAATGTATGTTAAAATCGTTATTGGTGTCCAAATTTACCAAATGACATTGGAATGGATAGGCTTATTGAATATATAGCGTTGGAGAATACATGATTGGGTAGTTTCTAATTTCTATATTGTTGTATGCTTTTTTTTTGGGTGTTTTCTTATTGTTTTGTTATGCATTAAGCACTGATAATGGGCATTGTAGCTTGGGGATCCAAGAGGAATATGAGATATCAGTTTCAATTAATGAAAATGTGTGATCTTTGTATGAAGGAAACTAATGAATTTTTGAATTATATGAGGGTTATCAAACTTCAGGCATGGGAAGGCCATTTCCAAACACGTGTAGAGTCTTTTAGGAATTCTGAATATGAATGGATCTGCAAGTTTATGTATTCTGTTTCAGTGAATATAATTAATCTATGGTGCACACATTCACTTGTTTCAGTAGTGACTTTCACTACACACATGTTTGTAGGTGTAGAACTTACACCAGGGAAGGTGTTCACTGCAACATCTATATTTTTAAAATTCTTCAAGAGCCCATTAGGAATTTACCTCAAGATTTAATATCTCTCTCACAAGACATGGTGTCCTTGGATAGACTTGACAGGTAAATAACCAATAAGGAGCTTGATCCTGAGGTAGTTGAAAGGTTACCACTAGGCAACGAGCTTGCAATTGCGGTTGAAAATGATACTTTCTTTTGGGGTGAAGATATTTTTAATATATGATTTCTAACTCTTTTATAGGTCATGCATAATTTTTTTTTTTTTTGTGCCCTTTTTACAGGTGAGGCTTCTTATAGGTTCACATAGATTGTTGGTTTTCAGAGATTAATAAGTTCCAAAAAATTCATAGAAGTTTTGGGGTTCTTTTGTACCACCTACCCATTCAGCTTACCACAAATCTAATTTTTTTTTTTCCGGGTTATTTTTGGTTGTTAAAGGGATGTAGTTTTTGTTTTTTGTTAAAGGGTTGTAAGGGTTTCAAGGTTGCATGCCCAGGTTTTCATGGTTGTTTTTCATAGTTTTTTAAGGATCATAAGACATAACATTGAGTCAAGGGTCAAGAGGATGGGTGGGTAGGTAGGTCCTTGGCCCCATATTTTAAACTAGGGCTCTGATACCATGTGTAAGGCATGTCTAGACAGAGCCTTACAAAACATAAATTTAAATATAGAAATGCCATAATAATTTCTATTCTGTTCTCTATTCAACATAATAACAAGTCACTATTCAACATAATTTAAAAATTAGCAGCATGATAATGAATAACATATTCATCATAAATAATAGAAAAACAACGAACAACATAACAATAATGATCACAACATAATAATGATAATAATGATGATAAATACCTCAAACTGATGTTGTTCTGAAACTCTGCCCAAGATGAAGCTCTGCCCAAAACTGACTAACCTCCCATATAGCTAGGAACAACCTATCTGACTCCCTAGCCCCAAGATTCCTTACGATTTCCTAGCCCCCGAGCCCAAAATTCCCAGCAACAGGTGCCCCCTGTGAAAGTCCTCAAGTCTGTAAGCACAAAACAGTTGCATAACAGATACACAGTCTCCACTCCTCCTCCCTTCTCCTTCCTTCAATCTGAAAATATTACCCCCCCCAAAAAGAAGACCCCCTTCTCGAGTGTTCCCCGTTGCCTTATCCTCCTTTCCTCATTATTCATTGCCTTATCCCCCCATTAAACCTCAACCACCTTGTCCCCCATTAAGTCTCAACCACCTTATCCCCCCCTCCATAAATGGGTCCATCTACCAATACAATTGTATTATTAACTAAGTCTTCATAATAAAAATTAATAATTCATTAAACTAATATTAATTAAACAAATATTTAATCATGACAATTAATTAATTAATTAGGGTTGTTACATGGATCAACATCAAAATGTATTGATAATATTGGTCTTTTATGGCCTCTTTGCCAATTATTTCCTCTACCTTTGTTTGTACCTCTTCCATTGCTTCCCTTTCTAAATAAACTCATCCTCAAGCAATATTTCAATCAGAATATAAAAACTTTTAACAATCCATTCACTAATACTCTACCTAAATAAAATCAAGATGTTGGCTCTATTATTCACAATAGAAGCATATGCAATCCATTCATTAACACAACTTCATCAAATCCAATTTAATAATTAACTCCAATTGAATAGGGAATGATAAGGTCATCATGAATATGAGGGGGTTTATAATGAACAAAAAATGGTAGCATGGACGGGAATCAACAATGAATATTGTTCAAGCAACGTAGATTCCTTTTCTTCCAAAAACAATATCTCCATGTCAAATCTCCAACCCAGAATCATTATCCAATCCTTTTTAATATTTTTACTTTAAAAATCATATTCAAGATAACATAACAGGGGATGGATAAATGTTATTGAGAAGGTGGCGGGAATATAATGAACAAAAAATGAAACAGTGAATGGGAAAAGAAATGATTATTGTTCTGTTACAAGAAATAACATTTATTAACTTTAAAATCAGCATTGCCAATATGTACAAAATCATTTGAATATCCATTGTTTTCCATCCAAAACTTCCACCACATTTTGTTTGTGCCATAACACTCTTTTAAAATTCACACACAAGATCCAAACAATGGAAACAATCTTTTTGAATCCTGCAATATAAAACCTAGGTGAAATAAATATGATTATTAAAAAAAATGAATTTCATTTCTCCTTTTAAACTATCATAACTTTCTGTAGGAGGTTGTTCACAAAAGAATTTATCTCAGTCATAATCATACAGAATGTCCCAAACATCATGAAAGGAAGAGAAACATAGAGATATCCTCATTTTGTTATATAATATTCACTCTAATAACAATAGCAAACAAACTGGGATTGAAACCCCCTGCGAATCTGGTGGGCATTGTTTCCATAACATTTATTTTAAACTCAAAATATTTCAAACCACCTCGTAGATCAATAACAAACAAACCATCATTTTGTGGGTGACATCAATCTTTCTGACTGTTGGGTCAAATATTTGGACAAGAATTTAAAACTAGGTCTATAATATTCGCATGCCTACATTATTGGATGGGAAAACAAGGTTTGGGGACTGACAAATAGGCACATGAATCAAGGTACGTCTGCAAGAAAAGCCAACATATTTACTTCCCATAGTGACTGTAAAATAATACACGAGACTCTATCACCTTTTAAAAAAGTGGCAAAGATAATACAAAATGACTGCGAGACTTCAAAATTGTGGATATGCAGTAGGGATACAACACAATGATCACAAAACCGACTGTGGGTCAAATAGCTCGAAAAAAATTCAAATTTGGCTTTCCTTTTATTGGTTCTCTTGTGTATTGGAAGAGAAAGCAAGGCCTGGAGCAAGCATATAAGCGTAGGGTTTGAAACGTGGGTTGGGGGATAAGAAAAACATGACTCTTTCCATCAAAAGACAGCAGGATAAAATAAACAAGTCACCCACAAAATCCATGCCGTGGTAAAAATAAGATTGCACATCCTCCATGGTGAGAGTGTTATGCAATATTCATAAAACCCAATTGCATATTTTATTTTACAGAGGAAACCCTCAGAAATAATCATACAAAATGAATGAAAATGAACACCTTCACCCACATTTACTTATCAACATCCATATCATAATGATATCACCTTCGATCTAGGCCCATACAACCATATATTTCAAACATAATAAAATGTCGAACGCTATTTCCAATTTGAAACATTTAAATGCCACATGAAGAAACCCAAATCAAAATGCAAGTTACACGGCCAAAATTCCCACAGTAAATCCATTAAAAGCTTCGAAAAAAAAACACATTCTGCATGCAAACTAAAAGAGCCAACATAATAATTTTATTTGGAGCATAGTTGACCATCATGAATGGAGAGATAAGATCCAACATACCTATGAGAAGAATGCCAGAAAGCTTAAGAGCACAACTATTTTTTTTCCAATGACCAAGAACAATTGAGGCACTACTAACCAGAGTAGCAAAACTAATGTGAGGAGAAAGTGAAGGTGGTAGCTTCGAGGTAGGGTAAGAACGATGTGTAGTAAATGCATGTCGCTTCCCTTATTTTATCATTTAATGCCATCAACCACAACAAAAAATAGAGCACTTCCAATTTCCAAACAAAAAACTTATTCCAATCATAGAATATCGCCATCGTATATCTAAATGCATAGAACATAAAGTTCCATTTCCAAATTCAAAGTCGAATCGGCCCCTCATATGAACTTAATAACAATAATATGCCCATTTAACAATTATCACCGAAATAATATGTCCCACATACTTTGCTAGTGGAGTATTATATTCACATAATAACCATTTTCCCTTGTATGTAAATATTCCATGAATGGAATATGGTTGATACTTGAACAATATATCAAAACCTAAGGGTAGCAAGTGAATACAATAAACATTTCCTTTATTTGAACTTAAATTGCTATCACCCTTATCATCCATTAGTTTCACATGGAAATAGGTTAGAATTTCCACTCTTATTCTTCGAAACTGTGAATCTTTTTCATAAGGTAATTAGTAGCGCAAATAAGAAGAGAAATTTCTAACATTTGTTTTATCAATGGGTCCCACCTATATAGTATTATTTAAGATATATATAAGCAATAATGCATTGCAACCTATTTGCAGGAAACAACTTTATGTTGCAATTTTTTTAGGAGTCAACAAATGTGTCCATGCTTCCTTTACTTATATCTGCAAACAAAATGATGAATTTCAATTGGAGATGGAGTTAAATAAAACTTACAAAGATTCATAGTTGATGGATTTTATAGGTAAGGTTGACCCATTAATTGAGCAAGGGAATAAATAGAGAGTGAAATTGAATTTAAGTGCCACTATATAGATTTATATGATTTACATGATTATATAATACTGGATGGGGATATTGAACATACATGAGAATTCAACACATGAATTACAACAATAGAAGTTCCATATCACAAAAGAGGATAAATAGAGTTTTGATCTATTACAATAGGAAAAACCATTTTAAGAGATTCAACAGGTAGATAATTAATTGAATGAGATGTATAATTCCTCTTTGGTTGTTAAGGACACCTTACATGAACTCAAATTTTAACATACCCAGTCCCATCTATGCCTAATTCATGATGTGAGGTCTTTTGTTTTCCTTCGAAAATTCAATGATTAGATTTAATACCACTTTATCATGTACCCATTAGTTAAATAATCAAAGAATATTATAAATATATTATTATTATTATTATTATTATAATATAAACAACCAAATTTCATCTTGGTTTTATTTCCAACATGTGCTGAACCATATGTCATGTTTATGAAAGTGACTTCCAATATAGTGTGTGCATCTTCTGGATTAACTATGTATGAGTTTTCGAAATGTCTGTCATTTCTAGTGGACACTCCACCCATCACGAGGGAAAAATCAACTGTAATAATGATTGAAAAGAGTATTTTAGCGTAAGGATTTAATAGAGGGAAGACTAGTCATTGGTTAGACATGTTGAAAGAAATTAAATATTAAATAAGGTAAATGAAAAAGGGGGAGGTTCATCGTTGGAGAGAGACGTTGAGGGAAAATTAATTATATATAATGTAAATGAAAGAGGATGAAAAAGACATCGAGGGAAACTAATCAAATAATGTAAATGAAAAGGTATGAACAATTATAGTTGTTGGAGAGAAATAATAATAGATATAAAAAAAAATATATAAATGGAGGAGAATCTAATAAAAATGAAAAAGATGAAATAAATAAAAGAAAAAATTAAGAAGGAAATAAGGAAGAAAATTAAAGGAGGAAAGATAGAGAGGTTTTGAGATATGTAAAAGGATGGGGAGAGGCCATAACCTCCCGAGAGGATAAAATTGATTCGGAAGAGAGGGGAGAAAATAATACAAAGGATGAGGTTTATCGGACTAAGTGATTAATGGTGTGTTTCTAAGATTGGATGAGTCTATATCCATATTCGCAATTAAAGTTATTGGGATGTTTTTAGATTTCAAGAGATTATTGAATGGTACAGAAGGAGTAGGAAGGTGTTGATGCAAGAATTGTTTTTTGGTCAAAGAAGATAAGATGTTTGGAAGTGTGGGTGTGTTCTATGATTTACGACTTAGATATGCAGGTGTTGAGAGTGTTAGTGATATTCTCTTTAAGACGATTTTTTCTTGAACAACTTGTTTGGCCAATGTAGGATTTTCCACAAGAGCGAGGAATTTGATAAACTCCTTGGTTTAACATAGGGTCATATTTATCTTTAGGAGTTCTAAAAATATGCTTGAGGGTTCTTTGGGGTTTAAAAAGGGTTTTGATGTTATTTTTAGCTAATATCTTATAAATGTGATTAGTAATGCCATGGATGTAGGGAAGAGAGACTAGAGCTAAAAGCGAGGTAGAGGAGGGGGTATTTTTAGTTCTAGATTTAAGGGGAGAGTGAAAGGATTTGGTGATATGGGAGTTGGCGTAGTCATTGTATATGATGGAATTCGTATGGTGATATTTTTATTTATTGAAACTATAAGGGGTAAATATTCATATGGCTCAAGTAATGAGAGTTTTGAGAACTGCAAATTTTTGGGTTGGGTGGTGGTGAGAATGGATGTCAAGGTATCTATATGTGTGGGTATTTTTTCGGTACACTTGGTGGGTAAGGATACCATCGGGTTGACGAGAGATGAGGACATACAAAAAAGAAAAATAATTATCTTATTGGATTTCCATGGTAAATTGAATGTAGGGGGAGATGTTTTTAAGGTGGTTAAATAAATAACTTAGTGAAGCATGGTCGTGGGACCATACAATGTAGGTATAATAAAAAAACCAAAACCAACATTTGGGTTTAAGATGGAATTTTTTTAAGGATAAGGCTTCAAAATGTTTCATAAAAATTTTGGCAACCACAAGGGATAAGGAGGACCCCATGGATGTTCTCTCAATTTTTTCATAGTAAGTTCCTTTGAAGGAAAATAAAGTGGAGGTGAGGCATAATAGAATTCCAATATGTTTAAAAATATGCAATTATATTCAATGGTAGATTCACATGAATCAACCTTCTATATTCATAACCAATCTTCCCTTACATTTTCCAATCATAACTCAACCAAATATTCAAGTACTGGACCATTATAGTCAAATGAATTCCTAGATATAGATAATTCTCATGCATTCAATAAATTATATCTACAACCAATTTGGGAATAACCTACAATTATTGAATTCCATGACCCAACATCTCGATTAGGTATTATTTTAAACAATATGTGGGAAATTCTAAAATCCCCACATTTTGTATAAATTTTTACAATTGCATTATTGGCCATGAAAATATCACATTCAAATGCACTTCTTATAACTATGCATATTATTATACTATGCCAAGGCCAATGATTATGCACATTTATACATAACATTAACCCTAGTTATTAAGTTTGGTTTTATGCCCACAAATCAATAATTTTATTGAAGAATATCAAGGCTTCGCGGTGATGACTAATCTGGGAATAACAAGCAATGATTTCATTCCTTGACCTGACTTATTACTTAGGAATTCTTTTAAACAATTGTTTGGCAATGATGAAATACCCACATTTGGCATTGAAGTCTACAAATGTATTTCTAGCCATGATAACGCATCTTCAAATGCACTTTTTATTACATAATCATGAATCTTCCTACCTTGTTCTAGAGCCAATAAATGTGCACAAGTAGGAAAAACGCTAACCCTAGTGATTGTGTCATTTTTTAAGTGTTGGCATGTTTTCAGACAGAGGTAGAGTATGCATGTTTGTCATTGATGGCGAATATCAGCACGATCAGTAGCGCAACGATAATGGCATGACAATGGCAATATCAACGGTGAAGAGTAACAATGATCGTTGGATCCCATTCATAATTTTCGATGACCGTTAGATCTGAATTCATATAGGAGGAGCGCACAGTAGAAGAAAATAGATCTTAGGCGTCAGATCTGAGCCCGAAGACCGACCGTCATTGGATCCATAAGAAGGAGCACGGTCTTTACATGCAAGATGAAGTGGGCCTACAAAATCTTGAAAGCAGGAGGACCATCCATCTTCAAGAAGGACACATGGCAAGCGACTAGAATTTCACTGACCTGCACATTGGAGGAGTCAACGGAACATGGTGTGGGAACTTGCGATATGAGAAATCTCGAGAATTGATCTAGACCTTTGGATTGAGGTATGTTGTGGAACATTGGATGCAGAGGGCACATGGTGAGCGATTGGCATTTCATTGACTGGAAAGTCAAAGAAAGGAGGTGCTCTATCCTATGAAATCGCAAAATGAGAAACCACGACTTAATCTAAGTCATTGATCAAAGGGAGATCATGGACTATTGATTAGTCATGACGAAGGCCCCTGAAGTTGCGAAATTGAAATAAGATATTGACCCTTGATCCAAGAGGGACATGTGGCGAGGGATTAAATTTTCGCTGACTGGAAAGTCAACGGAAGGAAATGATCTAACCTTGCAACTCACGATATGAGAAATCATGATAAGATCTGGATCGTTGATCCAAGAGTCACACGTGGTGATAGATCAAAGCATGACAAAGGTTTCATTTCATAGTTTCAGATACCGGGATTTGGAGGAGTCAAGGAAGCAACTCACGACAGGAAATTACAATATGCAAGATAATGAAAAGATTTGGACTGCCGAATCATCAAGATTGTGGACCGTTGATATGACTCCATTTCGGAGTTTCAGATACCGGGAGTTGGAGGTGTCAAGGACACTCATGAAAAGAATGTTGAAACGCGAAATCATGAAGCACATTTTGGCGCGGCCTGTGGTCATTGTCGGTGGTCACGCGAGAGGGAGGAGATAGCAGAGCTAAGCCCCTTTTCAGAGATCGCAACATGATGAGTAAGACTCTCCACCTCTGGATTGCTGAAATGCAAAATGTGAAAGGCATTCTAATTAGGCCCATGGTCACATCCAGTGGGCATATGGAGTAGGCGCAAGATCCATCATTGTTAATCCAATGGTGCAGGTTAATCAGGAATATGATCGAAGGGTCATTGTTTATTTTCATGATTAATAAGTTCAATTACAATTCAGTTAGAAAATCAAATCATGGTTCTTGATCGGTTGGTGATACAGTTGCTGAGAAGTTTTTGTCTTTGCCCAAGGAGATTCGAGGTGTAACTGATGAGGCTGATGAGTATAAAAGGTGAGATGCAACGACTGTGTAAGGTTATCTATTCTGACAGAAACAATGAGATGAACTGTAAGAAGGATAAAATGAAAGAATTCAGAGCATAAGATAAAACTCAGAGATGAGTAACAGTCGCCGAACAGACAAAAGAAAGAGGAGAGTAGAAGAATAGCATGAAGCAAGAGCAGAATAGCAGAATAGCGTGAGGTAGAGAAGAAATGAAGAACAATTTTTGAACCAGAGAAGAATTGCAGAACAATGAAGAAGGGGTAAGAATTGAAATACCTGTATTTTTTGTTTGTCAATCATTTACTCATAATTAGGGAGGAAGGGTGGTGCTGGGGAGGACTGTGGTCCTCTGTAATTCAAGTTGATGCTTGAATATTGGGAGTTGTAGCTAGAAAAAAGGGTGGCGGTTTGGTGCTTGGGAAAACACAAAGTTTTCTGTATGCAAGTTGGTGCTTGTATAAGTGGAAGTAGATGATTACATCCAGTTGGTGTTGGAACACTCAGGGAGTTGGTGCTTCCTTCTAGTGGGTGCTAGAGAAACTAGAGAGTTGGTTCTCTGAAACAAGTTGGAGCTTGTAAAAAAGAGGTAGTAGCCTCACATTGAGTTGGTGCTCAACTATAGATGATGTACAAAACTTAAAAGAATTCCTATCATTTCGAAGAAGAAGAAGTTTTCTCCCTTTATGGGTTTCCTCGTGAAAATCTATCTCTGTGTATATCTTATGTGTGACTGGTGCTCATTATTTATGTTGTTCATATTTTGTATAATATTGATGGTCACTTGGAGAAAGATTAAAAATTGTCTAATTGACTTAATATTGTTTAAGCACAGTAACAATTGATTCACCCCCCCTCTCAGTTGTCTTAGTAATTTCAACAATTGGTATCAGAGTGGGTTCCTTTTATTTAAAGGTATATTTGTAAGCTTAAACATGACAAGTCATGAAGGGACTTAATCTAGTAAGCCTCCTCTGTTTGATGGAACAAATTTTGCCTTTTGGAAGGTTAGAATGAGAACATACCTAATGGCCTTAGGTGTTGATGTTTGGGATGTAATAGAGACTGGATATACAAAGCCTGTTGTGCTGGTTTCCAAGGATGATAAGTTAGAATTTAGCTTTAATGCTAAGGGAATGAATGCTATCTTGAATGGACTTGCTGAAGCTGAGTTTGTAAAGGTAATGCATCTTGAAAATGCTAAATCTATGTGGGATAAACTTATTAACAGTTATGAAGGAAATGAGAAAGTAAAAGATGCCAAACTCCAAACATATAAGTTGAAGTTTGAACAACTAAAGATGAATGAAGATGAAACAATTAGCAAGTATTTTTTAAGAGTTGAAGAACTTGTGAATGCCATGAAGGGTCTTGGTGAGAAGATTGAAGAATC
>SNQJ01S0115989.1:23545-34964 GCA_010110895.2 Picea sitchensis | reverse complement strand
AAGTGAAAGCAAATCAGGGAATGTAACTTTTGGAAATGATGCACCAGGAAAAATAAAAGGTAAAGGAATGGTAAGTTTGAGTAATGGAAAAGGGAAAGCTCAATATTTGTTGTTTGTAGAAGGTTTTAAACATAATTTGCGTAGTGTCAGTCAAGTCTGTGACCGAGGATGTGAATTCGTTTTTACTTCTAAAGATTGTAGAATAAAATCTGTGAATTTAGGACAACTAGTTGCAAAAGGGATAAGAACAAAAAACAATGTCTATGTTTTAAAAGAAGAAAAAGAAGAATGCCACTTAAGCAAGTATGATGAAAGTTGGATATGGCATAGGAGACTTGGACACTTAAATTTTGATCATATAATCAAGCTAAAAAATAGTGGGGAAGTAAAGGATCTTCCAAAGATATCAAATCCATATGATTATGTTTGTAAACCATGCCAGATAGGAAAGATTACTTGGACACAGTTCAAATCTAAAAACTTTCCTTCAATAGAAAAACCTCTCCAGTTAGTACATATGGATCTACGTGGACCATCAAGGAAAGAAGGTACATGAAAAGAAAATTATTTTATGTTGATTATTGATGATTATTCTAGACTAACATGGGTTGCCTTTTTGAAGGAAAAATCTGAAGCATTTGAAAAATTCAATGTGTTTAAGGCTCTAACTGAGAATCAAACAGGAAAAATATTGAAGGCAGTAAGTTCTGATAGAGGAGGAGAGTTTAGCTCATGGAACTTCAAAGAGGTCTATGATAAACATGGAATCAAAAGAAAGTACACAATTCCAAGGACTCCACAACAAAATGGAGTTGTTGAGAGGCAGAATAGATCAGTACAACAAATGGAAAGATCAATGATGAATGAAAGGAAAATACCTCGGACATATTGGGTGGAAGAAATTCATACAACCGTTCATATCCTTAACAAAGAACATATCAAACCACACAGTGACAAGACTCCTTATGAACTATGGTTTGGAAGACCTACTTCAATCAAGCATTTTAAATTCTTTGGGAGTAAATGTTATATTAAGAATAATGATGAAAATATTTGCAAATATGATGACAGGGCTGATGAAGGTATCTTCTTTGGTTATGATACAAATAGTAAAGGGTACAGATGTTACAATAAGAGGCTACATAAACTGGTTGATTGCATAGACATAAAAATTAATGAAGAAATCTCGGTCAGAAGTGTAAGCAGTGATGAACCAAGCAAAAAATATATAGTTGAAGATGAAGATGAATAGGTCCAAGGATCAGAAAGAGAAGAATATAAATAAGATGAAGATACAAATACTTAGGTTGACATAAATTGGCAGAAAGAAACAAACTGTTAGAAAGAATCATCCTGAAAATCAAATAATTGGAGATATAAATAAAGGAGTTCAGATAAGAAGGAAATTGATTAAAGACTCAAAACAATCTCATGTTGCCTTTTTATCTATGACTGAACCTAATTTTTTTTATGAAGACAACCAACATGATGATTGAATTAGAGCTATGAATGAAGAGCTTGATCAGATTGCTAGACATGAAGACAAGAATGTAATAGGTTCCAAGTGGGTGTTCAAAAATAAAATGAATGAAAAAGGGCAAGTTGTTAGAAATAAAGCCAGATTGGTCTGTAAAGGGTATGCACAAGTTCAAGGTCATGACTTTGATGAAACTTTTGCACCAGTGGCAAGATTAGAAGCCATCATAATGTTTCTTGCATATTCATGTCATAAGAACTTTAAATTGTATCAGATGGATGTTAAATCAACATTTCTTAATGGAGATCTAGAGGAAGAAGTATATATGGAGCAACCTGAAGGATTCTCATTGAAAGATAACCCTGATTATGTATGCAAGCTTAAGAAGGATTAATATGGACTGAAATAAGCACCATGAGCTTGGTATTATAGACTGGACAAATTTTTACAAGACAAAGGATTCAAGAAAGGTACTGTTGATATCAATCTCTACATAAAAGATGAAGGTGATGATTTACTAGTTGTTTTGATTTATGTAGATGACATTATTTTTTGCTGTAATAATGACTCCTCTGTTCAGTGGTTTTCTAAATCTATGCAAACAAATTTTGAGATGTCCATGATAGGAGAATTGTCATATTTTCTTGGTTTACAAGTAAAACAAAGTTTTGCAGGAATTTTTTTCTCTCAAGAAAAATATTTGAAAGAGATGTTGAAGAAATTTCATATGGAAGATTATTCTCCTATTAGTACACCTATGGTGGTTGGTTGCAAGCTTAGTAAAGATGACATTTCACCCAATGTTGATCAAATGACATATCGATCAATGATAGACAGTCTTCTATACATCACAACATCTCGTCCTGATATAATGCAAGCTATTGGAATGGTAGGTTGTTATCAGTCAGCTCCTAAACAAAGCCACTTGGTAGCTGTCACAAGGATATTCAAATACTTGAAGGGAATAATGACTTATGGTCTGTGGTATCCCTGAAATCAGAATTTTCAGTTAACTTCTTATTCAGATGTAGATTGGGCAAATTGTGTGGATGAGAGAAAGAGCACCAGTGGAGGTGCCTTCTTCTTGGGTGACTCGTTGGTAGCATGGATTAGTAAGAAGCAGGGATCTATTTCCTTATCAACTACAGAAGCAGAGTACATTGCTGCTGCTACTTGCTGCACTCAGATTTTGTGGAAGATTCAAACTCTTGTAGATTTGAAGGTAAACTATATTGTTCCGATTACAATTCACTGTGATAACACCAGTGCCATTAGTGTCTCCAAGAATCTTGTTCTTCACTCCAAGACTAAGCATATCCCAATAAAATACCATTTTCTCAGAGAACAAGTTATAGACAGAGTCATTCAGCTGAATTATATTCCTTCCACAGAACATATAGCTGATATCTTTACTAAATTGTTAGCAACGACCCCTTTTGGATATCTTCATCAAAAGTTGGGGGTTATAACTTCTTTCGTCTAATTTGTTCATCTGGTTAGGGGGAGTACTTATTGAATATCTGTTGTATTTCCAAGCTGATCATAGTTGATAGGGGGAGTATGTATCACAACAACTCAGGGGGAGCGTGTTTCTTCTTTGACATTGATGTCAAAGGGGGAGAAAGTGTGGTAATTTCAAGGATGCTACAGTGGTAGTAATTTCAAGGATTCTATAGTGGTATAGTTGCATGTTTTTCAAGAGGTTTCCATCAATGCCAAAGGGGGATATTATTGGCATGTTTTCAGATAGAGGTAGAGTCTGCGTGTGTTTGTCATTGATGGTGAAGATCAGCATGATCAATAGCGCAACGATAATGGAATGACAATGGAAAGATAAACAGTGAAGAACAACAATGATCATTGGATCCCATTCAGAATTCTCGATGACCGTCAGATCTGAATTCAGATAGGAGGAGCGCAAAGTAGAATAAAATAGATCTCAGGCATCAGATCTGAGCCCGAAGACTGACCATCATTGGATCCATAAGAAGGAGCACGGTCTTTACGTGCAAGATGAGGCAGGCTTACAAAATCTCGAAAGTAGGAGGTCCATCCATCTTCAAGAAGGACACATGGCAAGTGACCAGAATTTCGCTGACCTGCACATTGGAGGAGTCAACGGAACATGGTGTGGGAACTTGTGATATGCGAAATCTCAAGAATTGATCTGGACCTTTGGATCGAGCTATGTTGTAGAACATTTGATGCAGAGGGCACATGACGAGTGATTGGAATTTTGTTGACTAGAAAGTCAAAGAAAGGAGGTGCTTTATCCTATGAAATCGTGAAATGCGAAACCACGACTTAATCTGAGTCATTGATCAAAGGGAGATCATGGAGCATTGATCAGGCATGATGAAGGCCAGTGAATTTGCGAAATTGTGATAAGATATTGAAAGTTGTTCCAAGAGGGACATGTGGCGAGGGATTAACTTTTTGCTGATTGGAAAGTCAAAGGAAGGAAATTATCTAACCTTGCAACTCACAATATGAAAAATCGCGATAAGATCTGGATCGTTGATCTAAGAGGGACACATGGAGATAGATCAGACCATGAAAAAGGTTTCATTTCAGAGTTTCAGATACCGGGAGTTGGAGGAGTCAAGGAAGCAAATCATGGCAGGAACTCGCGATATGTGAGATCACAAAAAGATATGGACCATCGAATCATCAAGATTGTGGACCGTTGATATGCCTCCATTTTAGATTTTTGGATACCGGGAGTTGAAGGTATCAAGGACACTCACGACAAGAATGTTGAAACATGAAATCACGGAGCACCTTTTGGCATAGCCTGTGGTCACTGTCAGTGGTCACATGAGAGGGAAGAGCTAGCGGATCTAAGCCCCTTTTCTAAGATCACAACATGAAGAGTCAAGACTCTTCACCTCTGGATTGCCAAAATGTGAAATGCAAAAGGCATTCTGATTAGGCCAATGGTCCCAGCCAGTGGGCATATGGAGTAGGCATGAGATCCATCATTGGTAATCCAACGATGCAGGTTAATTAGGAATATGATTGAAGGGTCATAATTTATTTTCATGATTAATAAGTTCAATTAGAATTCAGTTAGGAAATCGAATCATGGTTCTTGATCGATTTGTGATACAGTTGCTGAGAAGTTTTTTTCTTTGCCCAAGGATATTCAAGGTGTAACTGATGAGGCTGATGAGTATAAAAGGCGAGATGCAGTGACTGTGTAAGGTTAGTTGTTCTAATAGAAACAATGAGATGAACTATAAGAAGGATAACATGAAAGAATGCAGAGCATAAGATAAAACTCAGAGATGAGTAACAGTCGCCGAATAGACAGAAGCAAGAGGAGAGTAGCATAATAGCATGAAGCAAGAGCAGAATAGCAGAATAGCGTGAGGCAGAGTAGAACTGCAGAATAATTTTTGAACCAGAGAAGAATTGCAGAACAATGAAGAAGGGGTAAGAATTGAAATACCTGTATTGTTTGTTTGTCAATCATTTATTCATAATCAGGGAGGAAGTGTGGTGCTAGGGAGGAATGTGGTCCTCTGATATTCAAGTTGATGCTTGAATATTGAGAGTTGTAGCTTCCATCTAGTTGTGGCTAGAAAAAAGGGTGGTAGGGTGGTGCTTTTGGAAAAAACAGAGTTTTCTACATTTAAGTTGGTGCTTGTATAAGTGGAAGTAGGTGCTTCCATCCAGTTGGTGCTGGAACACTCAAGGAGTTGGTGCTTACTTCTAGTGGGTGCTAGAGAAACTAGAGAGTTGGTGCTCTCAAACAAGTTGGATCTTGTAAAACAGAGGTAGTAGCCTCACATTGAGTTGGTGCTCAACTATATATGATGCACAAAATTTAAAAGACTGCCTATCATTTCAAAGAAGAAGAGGTTTTCTCCCTTTATGGGTTTCCTCGTGAAAATCTATCCTTGTGTATATCTTATGTGTGACTGATGCTCATTATTTATGTTGTTCATATGTTGTATAATATTGATGGTCACTTGGAGAAATATTAAAAATGGTTTAATTGACTTAATATTGTTTAAGCACAGTAATAACTGATTCACCCCCCCTCTCAGTTGTCTTAGTGATTTCAACATTAAGTCCATGAATTGTATTTCATTGAATAATGTCAAGGATTCATGTGGATGTTCAATATAGGAATAACAAACAATGATTTCATTCCATGGACCAACATCTCATTTAGGCATTCTTTAAAAAACATTATAGGCAATGCTAAAATATTGGCATTTGGAATACATGGATAAAATGCATTTCCCATGACAATGTCATATTCTAATGCACTTGTTATTGTATAACCATGGATCTTATTACTTTGTTATTACATATGTAGTCAAAACCTTATCCATGGTGATTAGGTTGGGTTTTTATGCAATTTCATTTCGTTGAAGAATGTCAAGGATTCATGGGAATAACCCAACAATGATTGCATTCCATGACTATGAATTTAGATCAGATATAATGTGAAGAATTTTTATTATGGTGTTGGAATCTTACATTTTGTTCCTAAAGTGTTCATGTCATTAATAGTTTGAGGAAACTTACTAAGTCACCATCGACTAAATTCTTTCTATGTTTCATTCCCAACAATGTCTTACTTCCATTAGGATCTACTTTTACCCCAACCAACAATGCCTACATTCCATTTCTACAATACCAATGCCGACAACAACATTAAATACAAATCCAATTCTTATTGCATAACCATGGATCTACTTTTCTTTATTGATATCCAATAAATATGCACAAATAGGAAGAACATTAATAATGATATCAAGCCATTCCAAGCTAAGTACCAAAATTATTTTTTTGATATCTTGAGAGAAGAAAATGTTATTGGAACATTTGCAACTAGCCTAAGAGAATCTTGAAGACCTAAAAAGATAGGTTAATGTGATGATTCTTGATAGAAATATGGATTCGATGAAGAGTACACAAAAATTTATATATGAAAAATTAGATTGGACACTACTTATTAACATGTATAGTGTTACCATCCTAAATGGGTATGCATTTGAATTAACATTTATTTACTACTAGAATTGGTTTGATAGATAATAGTAAAGGAAACATCTGAAATAACCATGAAATCATGTACATAAATAACTATTCTAGGCATTCCCAATATACACATAGCCACCAACGATTTCATTCTGTGACCTAAGATCTCATTCAAGAATTATTTTACACAATTTATGGGAAATACTAAAATCCCCACATTTGGAATACATGTCTAACATGCACTGCCTATAACAACATCATATTCAAATGAAATTATTATTGCATAACCATGAATTTTATTAAATTGTCCCAAAGATAATAAATATGCACATGCATGTATAGCACTAACCACAACGATTAAGTTAGATTTTATGCCCAAGACTTGCATTTAGTCAAAGAATTTCAAGACTTCATAGTGTTGGTGAATCTAGGAATAAATAACAATGGTTTCATTCCATGAATATTAATTTATATCATATATAGTGTAAAAAAAATTGATTATGGATTTGGAATATTGCATTTGGTTCTTGGTACATTTCATTCCCACCAAGGGATTTTTTTCTTCGTTAATGGGGTTTAATTATATCCCAACCTCAACCAATAATGATTTCATTCCATATCTACAAGGCCAATTCCCACAAAAACATTATATTCAAATCGATATCTTGTTGCATAACCATACACCTATTTAGATTGTTATGGATCCAATAAATATGTACTTGTAGGTAGAACACTAACCATGATGATTGAGTTGGGTTTTATGCATAGTACTTTCATCTCATAGAAAAATGTTAAGGCTTCATAGGGATGCAAATTATAGAAATAACCAACTATGATTGCATTCCATGACCAAACATCTTATATAGGAATTATTTCAAACAATTTGTAGGAAATGATAAAATACCCACATTTGGCATACATGTATACAAATGTATTAGCCATGACAACATCATATTCAAATGCATAAATTATTATTGCATAACACTATGTATCTACTTACCTTGTTCTACAGATAATAAATTTATACATATAAGAAGGAAACTAACCATGATGATTTAGGTTGGTTTTATGCCTAATACTTTCCTTCGTTGAAGAATGTCAAGGCTTCACAGGGATAGCCAATATAGGAATAACCAACAATAATTTCATTCCATGACCATGAATTTAGATTAGAAATAGTGTAAACAACTTTTCTTATGGTGTTGGAATCTTTCATTTGGTTACTAGAAAGGTTCATTTCATTGACAATTTTAGGAATCTCACCAAGTCACCATCGGACAAGTGCTTGATACATTTCATTTCCAGCAAGGGTTTAATTTTTTTGCATAACCATGGATATTGTTATACTGATTCCCACAACAAACTTAGACTCAAATATAATTCTTGTTCCATAACCATGGATATCATTACCATGTTCTAGACCCAATAAATTTGCACATGTCAGCAGAGCACTAACCACACTCATTGAATTAAGATTCATTACAAAGAATTGAATTTGGTTGAAGGTTTTCAAATATTCACGAGGATGTAGATTTTGGTATTAACCAACAATGATTTCATTCGATTACACACATCTTGTTCATGTATTCTTTTAAACAATTTGTGAGCAATAAGAAAATCCCCACATTAACATGCATGTCTACAAATGAATTTCTCATGACAACATCATATTAAAATGCACTTTTTATTGAACAATTTGTGGGTAATTCTAAAATGCCCACATTTTCCATACATGACTACAAATGCATTTACCATGACAACAACATATTAAAATGCACTTTTTATTGTGTAACCATAGATATGATTACCTTGTTCCATATCCAATTAATATTTTCATATAGGAAGAACACTAACCATGATGATTGAGTTGGTTTTTATGCCCAATACATTAAATTAGTTGAATAATATCAAGCATTCATACAGATGGCCAATCTAGAAATAACCAACAATGATTTCATTCCATGACTATGAATTTAGATTGGTTACAATGCAAATAATTTTGACTATGTTGTTGGAATATTTAATTTTCTTCCTAGAAAGGATCATTTCATTGGAAATTTGAGGAATGTGACCAAGTCACCATGGAATAATTGTTGTTTTCTACAATTAATTCCCAACAAAGGGTTTACGTCTATCCCAATCACCAATGATTGCATTCCATTTCTACAATACAAATGCCCACAACAATAGTAAATTCAAAGATTTCCAATTCTTATTGCATAACCATGGATCTACTTACCTTGTTTTATAATCAATAAATATATGCACATAGGCATAACACTAAATAGGGTCATTGAATTAAGTTATATTCCCAAGAATTGCATGTTGTTAAAGAGTTGTGTCAAGGCTTCATGGGGATGGCCAATTTGGGAATAACCAACAACGATTTCAATCCATGACCCAATATCTTATTTAGGCATTCTATTGAATAATTTTTGGGCAATTATAACATCCCCACATTTGGCGTATATTCCTACAAATCCATATCCGACCATAAAAATTCCATATTCAAATGAAATTCTTGTTATATAAAAAATTATTTTCTTACCTTTTTCAAGAGCCAATAAATATACACAAGTAGGAAAAATGCTAATCATGATATTTGAGTTAGGCTTTATGCCTAGGACTTGCATTTCATAGAAGAATGTCAAGGATTCGTGGGAAAGGCCAATATTTAAATAACCATAGATGATTTCATTCCACAATTATGAAATTTGATTGGATACAATGTAAATAATTTCCATTAAGGTGTTGGAATCTTGGATTTGGCTCCTAGAAAGTCTCTTGTAATTGGCATGTTGGGGAACCTCACCAAGTCATCATGGACTAAGTGCTTTCTAAATTTCATTCTAAACAAGGGTTTTATCACATACTTGTATGGTTTCATGGTAAGGTTAGCATTTCAATGATTCATGATTAAAATATTAATAATGTTTTCTCTATTGTATTGGTATTTGTCTAAATCATGTGGTTGAGATAGTTGGCCACATGACGTATTTAGTTTACTAGTTTATAAGTAATGTTATAGGGAATCATATGAGTACTTATTTTAACAATGAAGGACAAAATATTACACCTATAAGTTTAGTTTCATGTCATGGAAGATTCATCTGGTGTGGAGAACATCAATGATTAGATGAGTATTATGTTTTACACCTATGCACTTTAGGGTTTATGTCTTTCTTTTCCCTTTATTTGTTTGAACTTCTTCTGGAAACATGCCATAAGTGATGGATTAGGTTCTAGGTTGAAGGGGTGGATAAGTTACAGTGACCCAAAAACAATTTCATAACCATGATGTTTGATTATCTCCCAAAATAATGTCATAACCATCCATTTCAATAGAAAACATATGGGATTTCAAGGAATAATCACCAATTTGAAGGCATACATTTTCACAATGACCCCCACATTTCATGGAACCTCCATTAGCAATCATGATTTTAAAGTTATTGAATACATGGATATAGTAATGTGTATCTTGGGTGACTTGACCATGAATAAATATATGGGTTCTACCACTATCAATTAATATAATGAATTTACGATGCTTGATGAATCCAATAAATTTAAAGGTTTGGGGAGTAGAAATACTAGTCAAGGAATGTAGGAATATTTGGGGTTCCACATCTTGTTGATCACCTAGAAGAATTTCATCAGCCAATGGAAGTAGAGGATCCTGATAGATAGTATCAATGCCTTCATCTAACATGTCCTCTAAAATGGCCATAAAGATTTTATGCTCCTTACATTTGTTCTTATGGAAATATTTTTCTTCACAATTATGGAAGAGACCCTTAAGTCCATTCTCTACCATTTCAAGTCGAGTTAACTTGTGTATATTGAGAGGAGGGAAGGGAGGAGAGGGATTTGTGAGATGAGGATGGGGAATAAAAGAGTTTTATTTATTTATTTGGAAAATATCATCCTGTTTGGATTCCCTATCGTGTTGAGTGGCTTTGAGCCAAGTGGTAGGAAAATCAATTAAGACTTGTGCATGAACATCTTCCTTCAATCCACTAATTAAGAATTATAAGAAGAAGGTATTAGACATACTTTTGATGCAAAAATAAAGTTTCTCAAAAGCATATATGTACTCTTCAAATGTACCTAATTGTTTGATCTTGGTTAGATGGTTCAAATTATGAATGTTGGGTTCAAAATGTTCATAGATATCTACTACAAATTGAGTTCAAGAATTATAACCTTTGTGGGAATTCTTACGCCATTTCCACCATTGTCAGTGCTTAGGATATAAATACAAGACATCCACTTGAATTTTCATTAAGTCATTGGTGATGCCATGCAGTGAAAAGTAGTGTTCCATATGAGTGACCCAACCAATGGGGTCAAAACCATAAAATTTATTCACATCCACTTTAAGGAGGCATAGGTCACAAACAAATGGGTTAGAATGAGGCCCCATGGAATTGGATGATCCAACTCCCTCTAGGTGGAGGGACAGTTCCTTGAATTATGTTATACATTTGGATAACTGGTCAGGGGGATTACAGTTTGTTGAGATTGGAAGTAATTGTAAATTATTTTTTCTTTGTAGCATATCAGTTCTTATCTAATGTGTTTTGTAATTCATCAACCAACATTTCCAAGTGAGCAACATAATTTCCTAACTCCTGGTTGTTTTGGGTAGCCATCATAATGGAGTGTACTGAAAAACATAATAGGGACAAGAAAAAATGTGATAATGGCTTCTTATTGGGTTGAGTGAGACAAGTGTCAGGTAAGGGGGAAAGCGGGTCAACAAAAAAGGATTACTAGAGAGTGGTACCAATGTGATCAAGGTTGCTTGTTGGAGCTATTGAAATATGTAGTGGATAATGGGGTGAGTGGGTCCACCAAAAAATTCTTATAAGGGAGTGGTACCATGACAATTAATGCAACACAAGTAATCTATTAAGATAGGTCCTAGATAAGAGTGTCGGTGGG
>SNQJ01S0115989.1:7407-22323 GCA_010110895.2 Picea sitchensis | reverse complement strand
TACAAATTTCAATTTCAATTTCAATTTCAAATTTCATGTGGGTTCTTTAATTCTCCTAAAATCAATTTCAAACATGTCAGCTTGGAAATTTCGCTATAACTTATTTTATGGGATGTTTCATACCTTGCAACTTTGTAGAGGAAGAGGAGAGATCTTTGTGTACATGTGGTACAAATTTTAGATTCGGGTTTGCAAAAATTTTGGAGATATTCCTTGGGGATGTTATGGCTCTTGAATTCTCCTAAAATTAGTTTCAAACAAGCCATCTTAGAACTTTCCCTATAACTTATGTTCTAGGATGTTTCAAACCTTGAAAATATTTAGAGATAGAGGAGCGATCTTGGTGTACATATGGTACAAATGGTTCGATATATGTTTGGAGATATGCCCCAAGGAAGTTAGGGTTACTTAATGCTCCTAAAATCATTTTCAAAGTGTTCATCTTGGCACTTTCGCTATAAATTATGTTATGGGATGTTTCATACCTTGAAACTTTGCAAATACAGAGGAGAGATCTTGGTGTACATGTGATACAAATTTTAGATGTTGGTTCATGATATTTTTTGGAGATATGCCCTTTGGAAATCAAGGTTCCTAAATTATCCTCAAATCAGTTTCAAATAGGTCAGCTTGACATTTTCACTATAACTTCTTTTTTGGGACTCTTCATACTGTAGAAAATTCATAGAAGGGAGGAGACATACAAAAGTACCTCATGTAACAATTTCAAAATCACATTTGAAAAATTTGAAATATATCATGTTGTACAATTTCATTCTTGGGAAGAGGTCCAAAACAACAAGCTTTGAGAAAGTTACCATTTGGAAATTCAATTTTTTGCCAGACCTGGTAAAGGAATAAGTAGTGAGTAAGCCTGGTGAAGGCATAAGAAGTGAGTAGATTTGGTGAAGGTAGAAGAAATAAGAAGAGTTGGTGAAGGTAGAACTAGAACAAAGACTTAGTTAAATTTAGTGCAATTCACACAAAAAATTGGTGTCTCTTGTTAAATTGGTGCTTAGTGGTAGGGATTGGTTTCTCCAATAGACTGGTGTCTATGAAAATCTATAAGAGTAGATTGGTAATGCTCAAACAAAGAGATTGGTGTATCTTGATAATTTGGTGCTTAGCAGTGGGGATTGATGTCTACAAATATCTCTAAGAGTAGGTTGGTGCCTACTAGGATTTGTTCCAGTGGGGATTGTTGTCTCTAGTAGGTTGGTTTTTACAAACAATTATAAAGAGAAGTTATGTGGTTTTATCCTGAAAGGGTTTCCACGTAAATATTGTGTTCCATGTTCTGTAGTTAATAGATCTCATATGTGATTTTTTTCTTATGGTTGATAAATGTTTGAAAAAGTAAAAAATTGTCTTATACTAATTCACCCCCCCTCTCTCGGTATAAGTGTGTGATCAACAATTGGTATCAGAGAAGGTTCCTTCAGAAATAGTCTAACCACTGGAAGGTAGATCTCAGGTGCACACATGGCCAGTCAAGAAGGTTTCTCCATAACCAGGGCTCTATTGTTTAACGGAAAAAAACTATACCTTCTAGAGAATAAGGGTGTAGATGTATCTAATGGTCTTTGGGTTTGATATTTGGAAATCAGTCGTGACTATTTATACAAACCCAACAACTCCACCAACATATGTGGCTAGGAAGAATCCTAGTGAGCATAATGCAAAACCCATGAATTCCATCTTGTGTGGTCTATCAGAATCCGAGTTTGTCAAGGTGATGAATTGTGGATCAACAAAAGAAATTTGGGACAAAATTAAAAATATATATGAAAGTGATGACAAGGTTAAGAGGGAATTATCCAAACTCATAGAAGATAGTTCAAGAGTTTGAAAATGAAGGATGAAGAAAAATTTGCAACCTATCTCCTCCATGTGGATAAAATTATCAACACCATCAAAAGACTTGGTGAAAAGGTTTAAGAACCGATGATTGTACAAAATGTGTTAAGGTTACTCCCATTAAGATTTGATGCCAAAGTTTCCCATTGAATAAATGAAGTATCTTGATTCATTAACAATGGATGAATTGCATGGGATCCTCACGACATATAAAATGAGGAAAGTGAAAGAAAATACATCAAAGAAATAAGAATCCTTCAAATCCTCAAAGAAGACAAAGAAAAGAGTGAATGGATCAAGAAATATCCCTGAAAATGAATAAAATGCGATTGAATCCCATTTTGTAACAAAAATCAAGAAGAATCTGGAAAATATAAAGGTAAGCTTCCCCTTAAATGATTTAATTGTGGAAAAGTAGGACATTTTGTTGATAAGTGTCCATATGCAAAGGATGAAAATAATGATGATGAAGAATACCATAATGTAAAGAAAGGGAGGAAACATAATCAACAAAAAAAGAACCACAAACAAGACAAACATGAAAATAAGAAGAACTCTTATAAGCAGAACATGATTCTTTTCTGAAAAGGGGTTAGTGACTCATTTGAAGAAAGTAGTGAAAGAAATTCCTATAGTGATAGAGAATAAACTCTCTTTATGGAAATAGAAAAAAATATTGATGAAGACAAAGAGATAGAATCAATGGACTTAGAATAAGAGGAAAATGATGAAACTAATGGGGAAGTGAATCTTGAAGAAGAAATAATTTGTGCCTTAAGAAAAACAAAGAATCTTAAGAAAAATAATTTGAAACAAAAGTAGCAATTGTAAAAATATGAAGAAGAGGATCATGATTCAAAATCTAAAAATGTTACAAAGCCTTGAAGAAACAAAAAATAATATCATTAACCTAAAGGATAAATTAGAATAAGCAAGAAGGATGGAAGAAATGGTGAGAATCTGGCTGAAGAAAAAAGAAGAAAATTGTGAAGAGCTAGAATTTGAAATTGTTTCCTTAAGAAATGAATTGGAGAAAACAACTACTAAATTGAATAAAATCTTGAAGTTTGAAAAGAGTATTGAAATATTAGATGATATCATCAATTGTCAAAGGTCTCCATTCATTAATACTAGTATTGGATATGATGTTGTTGTTTCCTCCATACCTACACTTGGCCTTTCTACAACCAAGGAAGTTTTATTCGTTGTAGGTGGATTTCAGATTGCTTATCCAAAAGAACAACCTATTTTTTATTGTGTGAAATAGATTGACGAGTTTCATGTTCCTCGAATGGAAGAATTTGAGCATACAAATGACATTGTTGCAAATATGTCAGGTTGTTCTACTCTTGCAAGTGAACCTGACCTTAAGCCTACTTCCTCTAATCAACCAATGCAAAAATTTGTTCCCTATCATCATCCTCACCATAAAAATCGAAGGAATGGAAATCATGCTTTCATATCTTTGCATAAGAGACGTGAAAGACATAATTGTGGACCAGTACTGACTACTAGGATAGATTATGGTTGGATTGATGGACGGTAGTGGAATAATTTGACTGGATATTTTAGGAATTCATATTGTTTTGTATGATTGGTTGTATAGTCATGCAACATTCCTACTACTTACTGATGATTTCCTTGAAACTAGTCAACTGAGGATCGACCTGACATGACAGTCAACTGGAGTTTTGATTGAGTGCTTATGGAGAAGAACAATTTCATGAGGAAAATCCCTTTTCCATTGGTGTCAAAGGGGGAGAGTTGTATACAGGGGATAATTCTCTATATTCCTGGGAGAGTTGGAGACATGAGTATAATTCTTTCTATGCATGGTGGACTATGTGTTTCGTTGCAAGATTATCATCAATGACAAAGGGGGAGATTATTGGAATTATTTTTATTGATGTGAAAGGATTACTGATTTCATTAATATCATATTACAACATCACAATACACACAACATTTCCAAGATTCACACACACACACAAGTATATTAAAAATGGGTGCATGTGAAAAAGTAAAAAGTGAAATGGTGGTTTCAAACCCATGGTTTTGGGGTATTTTATCATGGTATTGGGAATTGAAAATTTAATTAAGATACATGTCCGTTAATGAATGGTTATGAAAATGTATAAAAAGAGAAAGCATTAAGACAAAGTGTGAGTGAAAAATGGATTAGCAAAGATTGAATTGTGAAATCAATTTCAGGTCATCTAGGCATTTTCATGATAATTTGTTTTTTAGGATGTTTCAAACCTTCAAATTTGGAAGAGATAGAGTGATTTTGGTGTACATTTGGTACAAATTTCATATGTTGGTTCTATATACATTCATAGATATTCCATGTGGAAGTTGGAGTTCCTGAATGCTCCTGAAATGAATTTCAAACAGGTCAATTTGGAACTTTTTCTATAACTTATTTTTTGGGATGTTTCAAACCTTGAAAATTTACAAAGATAGAGGAACAATCACGAGGTAGATGTTGTACAAATTTAAGATTCTGGTTCACTATGATTTTGGAGATATTCCCTGAGGAAGTTGGGGTCCTTGATTTCTTCTGAAATCAATTTCAAACTGGTCAACTTGGTACTTTGGCTATAAATTATGTTCTGAAACATTTCAGACCCTGAAACTTTGCAGTGATAGAGGAGAGATATTAGTGTACATGTGGTAGAAATTTCATATCCTTTTTTTCTATTCTTTCTGAGATATTCCCTAAGGAAGTTAGGGTTCTTGAATGCTCATGAAATCAGTTTCAAACAGGGTAGCTTGGAATTTTCGCTATAACCTATGTTTTGGGATGTTTCAAAATTTGCAATTTTTCAAATATATATGATAGATATTGGTGTACATGTGGTAAAAATTTCATATGTTGTTTCGATATATTTTCATATATATTCCCTGTGGAAGTTAGGGTTCTAGAATTCTCTTGAAATTAGTTTAAAAAAAGTCACACTAGTACATTTGGTTCAAATTCCGACGACGCATTCGATGTAATTGCCACTTTTGTTTTTCAGGAGAATGACAAATAACGGAACCCCTCAAACGTTTTTTCACATGATGTCTCTTTTTTGATGCCATAGATATCACCATTATTGCAATGTTTCATGCAGAAATGTGTCATCTTAGATTTGACTGTCCAAACCCCATATAGCCATCGCTACAGTGAAGTTAGAGACATCGGAATTCTGATGTCCCATTTCGTCAGTCTCCATTACATGGACTCTATGAGAGCAACATTACCATACATCGCAATTCTGAATTATAGTAACTTTTCTCAACCGATGGAAAGATATATATCTCCGAAGTATGTTTCATGGGAGCGATGTTACCATACGTTGCAATTTCGATGTATAGTAACTTCGCTCAACCAACGACTAGCTATATATCTATGACGTATGTGCCATGGGAGTGACGCTACCATACGTCACAATTCTAACGTCATGAAGGTATTTAAAAAAAAATGTCAATTTATTTTTATTTTTTTGATATTTTTAAATTTTGCAACTAGAAAATTTTAAAATGAAGTAATTTCCTTGTATCATCCTAATAAGGGTATATAGTGAATAACCTATTTAGTGATACTAATACAAATAGAAGTAATCATTGAATATGGACTAATACATATGATAATCAGATATAGGTGTTATGTTACCCTTGTTATATCATCTTAATGAACAAGATAGTACTTATACCATTATCTCTACTAGTTACCTATGATAAGGTAATAAAACCCATGTATATACTTTGCACCTATATTATTACTCGATATAAGCTCATAAGTTTCCATGGTATTACTTCACAACTTTCATATCATAACAATGTGATAAGCTTATATGTGGTGTTGAGCTTAGCCCTATGTGTTTATTCATAATCAATTACACAAGTTAATAGTAATTCTTATACTGTACTTAAGTTGGGAATCATAGTAATCAATATGAGCATGTGATATGTACTGGTATACACAACCTATGCGTTGAATATGATAGTAAGAACTGCTTATTACGATAGCTTAGTTATGGTTATTACTATGGAGATTACACTCTTCTCGGTATTATAGTTGTATCAATATTAGGTAATTAAAGTGAAGGCCATGTAATACAATCTGACCTATATGAATAATTACACATAATACCTAAGATTCAACATATCACTTACATCTTACATTCGTTCCATATCAGTTATATATGACATGCTTATTTCACATAATTTATTCCCTTTATATATACATTTAATGATCTATCCCTATTAAAGAAGATGGAACTCATACTATTGTGATCATACCATATTCATACCTTTCAACTTATGGTAATAGAAGCGATTCTTGGGATTTACTTGTGTTTCTACATATGAGATACAAGGAGCTTTGTACACATATGATGTAAGCTTATTGCCATTCACCTATATGTGGTAATGTGAATGCCCCTTTATTCCATATTCATTGCACTCATAGGGTACATACATCACACAATAGGAGTAAATAAGGATATACATGTATTACTAGTCCATGCATAAGTAATGGTTACCTTATTACTGTAATCTCTTACATGTTATAGTTATAAGCGTAATGATACTATCATAGATAAAGAATGGGCTTGTATTACTCACCATATAAACAAGTTCATCATAAGTAATGGAAATCATAGATATAAGTATGTAATCATACCAGTATAAGCATAGTTAAACAAAGAAGATCAGTACTTATTAGTCATGTTAAAGCTTTATTCGATTCACAGTACTTGTCTGAATTAGACATGTCATGTTAGTCTGAATTGAACACACAGTATCCATAATCAATGTGATTAGATTCATTATGGATTAGCTTATAGTTAATAGTTGATGTCATTGCCTCAATAAGATTGGCGTAATACAAGTATTAATCTAGTTAGTCTTAATCTTCATACTGTATCTTCCTAATAATGATACCACTATAATCATACAAAAGATTCATAGTGAGTTCAATAAGTTGTAGATACAAGTTATGCTTTGAGTGCAATTTCGCATAGTTTCCATAACAACATCTTAGTAATAGAGAGCTTAGTATGATTCCAGGCATTGTGTTGTTTAGTGATGTTTGGTATAGGATAATAATAGAAAGAAGAATGGTCACAAGAAGGTGTGAGGAGGATTCCTAGAGTAGTGTGCCCTTGGTCAAAGTCATAGGAAAAATTTTAGAATTAGGGAAAAATATAAACAAATAATGCCTTTTTATTTTTTGGTTCACAAGATCAACATATATGAGAAAAGAAATAAACAGATCTAAATTAAATTTTGAGTATAAACAAAATTTATGAGTGAAAAGACAAACCTCAAGCTTACCTCCTGATCTAAGAAAGATGTACCTGTCACATGTGTGGATGAAAACCTTTATAATATGCTCAAAAATAGTTTTAGGTTCATGGATCAAACCTATAGGGTTTGATCTCTGTCATAAGGATGTAGGAATAGTTTTGATAACGTATAGACAATCACAAGATAACTTCAACAAGTACTCCATAATAAGGGAAAACAAGGTATTGACCATAACTGATAAAACAAACCAGGTACCCCACAAGAAGGGACAACAAGAACTCCAAAAACTGAGACAACAAAACTATCCATATCAAACAAGCAAACCCTCCATAAAAAATAGTCCATATCAAACCCTCCATTACTAAAAAGAAGGAAACACTAGATAAACACTCCAACCAATACCAAGATGAATACAAAATTCAGATTTGAAACTGTTACACAAAATGGGGAGGCTACACCAACAAAATTAGATATGAAATTGTTACATCAAATGGAGAGGCTGCACCAAAAAAACTCAGATCTAAAATTGTTACATCAAATAGAGAGGTCACACCAACAAACAAAAATCAGATCTAAAACCGTTACATCAAATGGAGAGGTCGCACCAACAAAACAAAACTCAGATCTGAAAAGATAGTCCAAAAAGGAGGTCGCACCATCATCAAAAGAGAACAACTCAGGTAGCTATGAAAAATAGGAGAGTGACGAGTGAGTGAGTGTGAGTGTAATAGAATGCTAGAGGGTAGGGTCTTATTTATAGTTAGGGAGAGGTGTTAGGGAAATTTAAATTATAATTAAATATTGACATTTAATTGATATAAATATTAATTAAAATGTCAATTAATATTAATATTAATTATAAAAACCCTAAACATATATAAAACTCCAATCACATAAATAAAACCTCAATAACATAAAACAACAAGGGGTTACCTTTTAAGACAAAGTCAAGGTGGGGTCCATAATGGAAAAACATGTCCAAATGAGTCTCATAATGACCTATAAACTTTATCATCACTACATAAGGGGGTCCATAAAAAATGTGGTCATGTCCATCTTCATAGGCACTCCTAGGTCTCATGGACCATATCGGGAGAGGGGAAGAGGATTGATGCAGGAGCATCTCAAGCAAGCCAACGCGGAAGCAAAAGACAGCTAGACAAGCGCCAATGCAAATTTTAAAATTAACTTGAAATTGATGCGCCATCTTAAATAAGACAATTAAGAAGGAGCACCTTTGTATAATGTAAATGGACCTTGAGCAATTTGCTCTCGTCCATAGTAGGTAGAAGGCATTTATGGTAGTTAATGTAAAGTAGATAGAATTCAATTCTAGATTAGACAATTTTTGAGCGCAAGAGGGAAACAAAATATAGACACCCTCATGGTGTATTATAAAATAATGGGAGAAGAGAATATAGGAGAAGCAGAGAGATGTGTTGCAGACTCCATGTATAGAAGTTCTGAATTAATACAAGAAACTTTTGATTCAGACTCATGGTGTTCATATATTCTTTGTGTATGCATCTTTGAATGTTATGCTCATGAATGTTTTTAATCTTTCTGTCATGCAATTGATTTTATGCTATGCATGAATGATTTCTTGTTGAATGTTTGAAATATGAAGAGGAAAGGGTGGTGGAATGAGTTTCAATTGTTTCTTTAATTGAGCAAGAGTTCCTGCAAGGAGCGCAGTTGAATTGTCTACAAGGAGTGCGTCGACAAGGTGTTTAGAGGTTCATCTCTGAAAGTGCAGGAGGGATAGCTTTTTTTCTCATTCACCCAAAAAGTGCAGTTGGGTAAAGGAGCGTGCAAGGAGTGTGCAGGTTGGGTGAAGTCTCAGGGTTGTGGACCTGAGTGAGGTATTGAGAGACTGCTGCTGCAGGGGTGCGCAGAGTCGAAGGATTTCAACACTTAGAAGTGTTTGAAAGTCTGCCACAAGGAGTGTGTGCAAGGGTTTTCCAGAAGACATAGACTCGTGGGGAAATTCTGAGGGATTTGAACCTTTGAAGTGACCGAAGGAAAGCATAGCAACATCGGACCACAGGAGGATGAGTTTCGTGGAGAGAAACACCTTGGTTAGTTTTGCAGAGATCCTCAGAGGAAGAGACAGACGGTCAGAATTCTTGGTGGAGAATCCGCGAAGTCTCGTAAGCCGTTAGATCTCACAGAGAAGCAGGGGAGTTACGATGAAAACATCGAAAGATTCTAAGCTCAGGAGGGGAAGGACCATATATCCGAGCCATAAGGGCCGTTGGATTTGCATGCAGGTGCTTGTATCGGGTTTTCATGGGTGGAAGTCCCATAAACCTTGCAACGGGAATCGTGATATCCCGAACCACAAAATCCCGAAGGCCAAGAGCACGGCGTGGGACCATAGGAGTCAGCAAGGTGGACAGGTGGCACACTACTTCGGAATTTCATGGAGTGAAGTTCCAGAAATGTTTCATTTGGATTTGCGATATTGCGAAATCCGAAATGCCGATGTGGTGAAGTAGCGTTGAAAAGTCAAAGCTCGCGAGTGAATTGGAGTTTCGGTAAATCGGGATTTGGGGAGTCGAGGAGACAAGTTTCTCAACATCGTGATCGCCGAAATCGCGATTGGGAAAATCCCGAAAGGAAAAAAGGAAAAGGTCAGCGTTGACTGTTTCAGGTTTTGGGGATTCGAAAGACCAGTGCTTGACCACTAGATTCGCAAAGTTGCGAAGTCCGATCTCCCGAGTGTAAAGAGGGGATCCCGTGAGAGTTTGCTATGGGTGCAGATTTCTCAATAGGGAAATAGAAGAGCCGTTTAGAGTTCTTCGGGCCAGTAGTGAAGGAAATATCCTGTGCTGACGTAGACCTTCCGACCTGCGGGTTGTGGAGGGAGCGTGCGTTTGCATCATCAAGGATCACACATCAACAAATCTTGGTATTACACCAAGATCTACCCGGTCAAAGAATAGGTTTCCCTAGAACATATCTTGGGGCCCTAAAACACATATAGGGTCTTATCCACCAAGGTACAAGACCAAGGATCAACCCATTCATTAGGAAAGGGTTCCCTGGAACACATCCAGGGGCCCTAGAGCACATGTAGGGACTTATATCAACCACCAAGGAACACATCCAAGGATCAATCCAAGAACTTTACAAGGATTCCCTAGAACACATATAGGGACCCTAGACACATCTAGGGACTTATATCAACCACCAAGGAAAATATCCAAGGATCAATCCAAGCACTGAGAAAGGATGATCCCTTAGGAACCTACCATTTCTATGGAATTTTCTTCCCAGAAGGAAGTGAGAAGATGCCTAAAGTTCCCAATGATGGATCTAATCAACTTTGGGTTTCCCCCAAATATAGTTTTCTAACGACTGGTTCACACTTCTCATTAGCTAATTCAATACATCTTGATACCTTTTTATATAAGAAGGATGTTAAGAAAAATGTTTTTAGCTTAAGATTGTTTCGGTGGAATCTCTAATTTTTGCAACCCCATCATAACCCAAAAACTCACTCCCTTTGACCTAAGTTGTCCTCTAGTTTATGATGATTATATCGATTCTTGCACTAAAGAGAGGATATGCTATAACCATGCTATTCTAATTGAGATAGATAGCCATACTACTTAGCTTCCATCTTGTACCAAAGGAGCAAAATTGTATCATTGCGTAAAGGAGGACAATTTGGAGGCGGAGAGATAGTGACATTGCAATAAACTGTTTGGAGGCCCAGGCATCATGAGATTGTAGTACACTTGATTTGAAATGAATGTTTGATGTGGAAAGATGTGAGATCGCAGTGTACCCTTTGGAGTGTCATATGATATCATATTATTATTAGGGTTATATTCTATATTTTATGGGAAGGGTGGAGATTAGAAAATGTGTTGCAAAGAGAACATCATTTGCATTCATTTTTCCTTTGACTGAACTGTTCAGGTATAAACTCAAAGAAAAATTGTTTTAATCAATTTTGGAGAGATGGGGATTATGATGTCCAAAATAAACAAAAGTGATCTGTACCAGGTGGCATGTATCATGTTCAATTACATCCAAAATTCCTCCATTCTAATGCGAATTCCCACACATGGGAATTTGGAGATATTTCGAAGTTGCTTTATAACGTAGTTGAAGATTTTCAAAATGGTGCAACTTTTGTCATTGTGGACAAAATTCATAACCCTAGGGAAAATAGTCCAACTCTTCTTTTCCACGATAATGGAGGTGGAATGGATCTCGATTGCATGCAGAAATGTATGAGCTTGGGTTACTAAGTGAAAACTAATAGCACAACTATAGGATGATATCGAAGTGGATTCGATACAAATATGATGAGATTAGGTGAAAATGTGATTGTTTTCAGTCACTTTTCTCATGGAAGCCCTGCTAAACAGAGTATTGGGCTCCTTTCTTACAAATTTTTGAGGAGAAATATTCACATATGTTAAGGAATTTAGTTATTTATGAGCATCAGATTGCATTTCCCATAAATAGAGTCCAAAACAACTCTAGAAGAGAATTAGAAACAAAAATTACATGAAGAGTAGATAGGATGTCGTTGGAAGTAGGCCAAAGCGGAGAGAAAGGCTATTTTGGGAAAGAAGGCATACATGAGGAACGTGATAGCTGGAAGAAAGAGAAGCATGTGCACATGCATGGAAGACCTAACGATGTTAGGGTTAGGGTTTTTGCAATACATTGTAATGGCTGGTGAGCCAGAAACATATAAATATAGATACCTAGGTCTCATAGAAAGAGATAGAAAAGAGAGAGAGAGACCAGAGTCGGACGAGAGTTTTGTTTTGATATCTAGTTGTAATATTTTTCTATATGAACTAATTTTGTAAGTTGTTGAGCTAGAGGGGAGTAAGGAGGGTAGATTTTGAGGGTTAGATCACAGGCTGAGGAGCCTGGTGTGATCTAGTCCACCTCATAATAGATCTCGACCCAACTGAGAAGAGTTGTAGAGCACGTGACGCTGTAGTTTTGGAACTGCTATAATAAAAGATCTTGAGAGCCATATCTTTGTGGATGTATCCCAGGAGGGGGTGAACCACGGTAAAACATGTGTTATGTGATTGAATGCATGTTTTTTCTTACTGTTTTAAAGTAGTTATTGATATGCTAAATGAATGAGTTGACTATATTCCATGCATAATCATGAGTGACAGTTTATTGCGTTAATAAGTTAAAATAGAAATCTCAGCACACACTTATCAAATATCCACTCAATCTTGGACTACAGATGCTTGATTATTGCAGTCACCCATTAAGACTATTTCGGGTGAGACTGCACAATCCACTTTGTGCACTGCGTTGCCTTTTGGTTTACCAAGAGGAACGATAGTTTTAGAGGTTTTGTTGGAACCCCAGTAGACATCAACCCTGGGTCAAGCATATTGAAGATATAAAATCAAATATAAATAAATAATAACCAACAAATGGTTATGTTTTCGTTGGTTGGAACAATAGAGGATTGAGTAGACGTGATCTATTAAAAATTGGTGATATATGCGGAAGGCGGGTCAAGAGAATATTGAAGAGGACAATGAGAAGGAGAAAATAATGAGCTGCTAGGAGGTGATGTTGAGACCATGGAATGCCACAAAAGAAGAGATCGAAAGCTGGTTGAATACAAAAGAGATGGAGTTTGCACAGAAAGATAACAGAAACCCTAGAGTAACACCACACAAATATCTTGAAAATACATGTTTACTGATTTGTGTGAATTCTTTTTCTACGATTTTCCACACTTATTGTAGGAGTGGGTACTAAGGTTGAAAGATAATCACACAATGAACCAGATCTGTCAGTTAGAGTGGAATTCAATACAGATTGAGTAGGTACAACAGGTGAACAACAAATTCACCCGCATAGTAGATTTTTGGCTCGATCGTATTGTAGCAAAATTTATAACAGAGTTTGCAGTAGATATAATGAAGTCATACAACATAGTGGAGCAAGAGTTTCTACATGGACCTCGAGGAAGGTATATTCAATCGATGTATACTTATATTAAGATAATGCTATATAACAAAGGTGTAATGACAATGGAATCAGACAACTAAACTTCCCTGCGTGCATGGGGGAAGGGGGGAAGAACTAATAGAAAGAGGAGAAATGGAAGGAGGAATGGATAAAGGAAAGAAGAAGTAACCCTTGGACCCAATCATGATGGATGACGACTAGATCAAGTGGATCATGGCGATAGATGGAAAGACACACAGTGGAGTACCCTATCAATATAAGGTGAATACCAAGAAGAGAGCCATAGCCGCAAGGGAAGGTTTGGCGAGTGATGAAGAAGAGGCAGAGGATATCCAGGATGTGGAACAAATTGAGGAAATCCTGTGCGTAACATATGAGAGGAAGAAGACAGGTCCAATAGAGGGAAGAGAAGGAAACAATCCTATCCATATTAATGTCAGTGTGGAACCCATAAATCCATGTGCGACCAACACACCAAGGAGAACACCATTGTTTAGACAACCGAATTTCGGGAAAATAAAGACAACAAGAAGTGCATCCACACAAGGAAAAACAACTGGAGGATCCAGTTCATGAAGCACTAGTCAAGTATGTACACCGCGCAGAGGTAGTAGTTCAACATTCAGAATGGCATGACACGATCCCACCATCAGGTTTCCAGAATTTAAAGCAGAAGCATCGGAGGACCTGAAAAAACACTTGTTTATCTGTGAAAATATTTGGCAAGCAAAGAAGATCACAAACAAGGACACCAAACTTGCACAAATAGCGATTACACTAAGGGATTGCACATTGGATTGGTATATGAGTTTAGATACAAACAACCCACCGAGGAAAACTAGAAGAATTGTGGACATCAAGAAATTTTTGATAAATGAGTTTTAGAAGACAATTTTAGAAGATCAGTACATGAACGAGATGATAGAAATTCGATAGAAACCAGGGGAATCTGTATGGGAGATTGGCCAAATATTAAATCGACCGAAAGGAAAGTTGAAATACCTCATGATCGATATGTAGCACATACACTTGTTCGTCAATTCACTGCTACCACACTTAAAATATCCATTGTGACAACAAAAGTTTTAGACACAGGAAGAGTCTCTATAAGAAACTTTGCAACTAGAAGAAAACCAATATTAGAAGACAGATCCAGCCATTGAAGAACTGAAGGAGGATTTGAAGAACTTAACGTTCCAGCTAAACTAGAACAAAAGTAAGGATAAATGAGAATTCATTTGGCGTAGCACATGTCGGACGAAAGGACACCACAAGAACGAATGTCCAACAATATTCACACAGTACATGGTAGCAGGAATGCCAAATCCATTACCAATAGGAGGACTACGGTGAAATATTTATAAGAAACTAGGCCATGATCCATATCATTGCCCAATGATGCATAAATACCAGACAGTTTCAAAGAGTTCATACTATAAATTATGCAAGTTAGTGGGCCACGATGAAAAAGATTGTAGAACTATGGATTTGATGTGAGAGAGAACATCAGATACATATAGGATGCAGGCATAAATGATGACTGGGCAAGACACACCACCATTTAACCAAGTTCCATCCCCATACAACACTGCACAATAGCAGTATAATACTGCGCAACAACTATATAATATTGTGCATCCACAGTATAACACAATGCAACCTCAGTACAATATCGCACAGTACAATCATGCACCTATTGGACAACTTAGAGGGGGGGGTGAATCAGTTGTTACCATGCTTAAACAATTATGCTTCTTTTAAAATCCTTACAAGGCACTCAATGATGAT
>SNQJ01S0115987.1:12603-29315 GCA_010110895.2 Picea sitchensis | reverse complement strand
TAAATCAATACTCACTATGGTTAGAGGCTTACGAATTTGTAGCATGTTCGTGGGATGTCCAATAAGCCCGTCCAATGTCATGGTGTCAACCCCTGCTCAGTTCTTGCCCAAAATATGCCCAAAAATAGAGGGGTCCATGTTGGCCACCATCAAGTACTGCTCATCTGCCGTCATTCCATGTCTGCAACCTGGATACCTCTAGATACCATCTTTGATACAGTTATCCACAAAAATGGGTTTAACAGTGCCTTTATGCGGAAGGGGACATTACACCTATGGAAACAAGCCATTGGACCTCCAGCAGTTCCATTACATAGAAATCATTAATGACTGTATGGTTGCCCAATACAAATCGTAACTATGGAATCTTTTGTGTGCAAGGCATAATGTTCCCACTAGCTACTGCTACATCAAACCCCTCAAAATCCACCGTAGGGATGCCTCTCTTAGCCACCCAGGCTGAGTCAATAAAGTTATGGGTTCCCCCACCATCAATCAGTACTGTGACTCGCTGACCCTATACAACACCCCTAATCCTGAAGGTGTGAAATCTGGGGACACTCGATAGAGTGGCGATCACTCCACTTTTGACCTCCTCATGTGGTTTCTCCTCAACCAATTTGTCCTGCTCACAATCATGTGCCTACTTTGCTTTCTCCTCC
This sequence comes from Picea sitchensis, assembly GCA_010110895.2. Lineage (NCBI taxonomy): Eukaryota > Viridiplantae > Streptophyta > Pinopsida > Pinales > Pinaceae > Picea > Picea sitchensis. Next base: position 28,653 of record SNQJ01S0115987.1, on the reverse strand, counting down.
TCCTCACTGTCTGAAAGCACTTCTATGTAATGTGTTTTTCCCTTGCTCATACATCTATGCCCAGGTTCCCATGGGTCCTTGCAGTTGAAGCAAAGATTCTTCCTCCTCAACTCATTATGAGTTGCCTCATCCATCTTCTCCTTACTCGTTCCTTCTTTCTTAAAGGGCTTCGTATCTTTGTTCTTTTGGGAACGAAAGGTTTGGAGAAAGTTTTTTTCTTTGGGACCGCATCCTCCATGTCCTGTGTCTAGATAATAGCATCTTGTAGCGTCTCGGGTTCGAAGGCCTTTACCCAACCACGCAGTGGCTCGGATAAACCCTATGTGAACAACATCACCAATCTCTGCTCAGATATGTCGGTCACTGAGACTGCAATCCTCTGAAAGTCAGTGATGTAAGCATATGGTGTCCCAACCTGTTAGAGTTGTGCCAGCTCTCTGTAATGTAGCTCCAAAAATTTCCTGTCAAACCTCTCCATCAACCTCTGTGTGAAGTCCAAATAAGAGGTAATGGTAGCATGTCCTACAGTGACCAATCCATGGTACCACCACTCGTGGGCCTCTCCGTCCAAGTGCAAGGTAGCAAATTTAATCGCCTCCGCCTATGTCATGGTGTTAAGAGGGAAGTAGGTATCCAACTTTTGAACTCATGCTCTAGCTGTGGATTTGCTCAAACCATCAAAAGAGGGGATGGTGAGCTTCCCAATCTTTCTCATGCGATCAACGGTCAATTGACCCCTATTGACCTCCCTTAGCATGTTCCTATACTTGATATTGCAGTAGTCCTGTAGGAACATGGCCGCCTAAAATTCCTCGCTGAGAGCCTGATACTCTCTCCAATAGTCATCAAAGGTATCACCCTGACCTTGTTGTCCTCGATTCCCTTCTTGTTGTCCTCGATTCCCTTCTTGTTGATTCCCCATGAACTGAGGTAAAAGCGGCCTGGGAATGATCCTTCCCATGGTTCTAGTACCAAATTGTGCAGGAATATGGTTGTTGCTGCCCTCTGCATAGTTTCCATTGTTCCCATTGGGATCCCCTGCACCATTGTTGCCCCTATTGTGTCAATTAGTGCCTCCATTACCATTATTACCCCCATGGTTCTGGTTTTCCTGGTTGGTAGCAATCAGCTATGCTAATTCTTGTTGCCCATTTGTATACCCTCTAAAATTTGCAAAGCCCTGTCTTCATTCTGATCCTCCATAGTTATTTCTTGTTCTGCCTCTGGTTGGTTTTCTTCTACCTCTTCTTCCTGGTGAAAATTGTTTTCTACCCCTCACTGCCTCCTAGTTTTGTAGGTGATATACCCTTCTCTGTCTCCTTGATTCATGAATTTTTAAATCTACTCAGGCTAGAAAGACTGATGCTCTAATACCACTGTAATATTCACACTAATCTTTTTGGTGTTTTTGCTTAGTTTTATGGCTCAGAAAATTCAGAAAAAATATTTGTATGCAAACACTGTACAATAGTATTTTAACAAATGTGTACTCTCTACAATTTCTAAATGAAATGTCAACACAAGATCCAAATGTCTTACTGCCTTTAATTATTCCAAATGGGTGTGCTACATCAGAAAATGCTCACAAATGATTTACCTTAGCAAATACAAAGAACCCGATATACATTTGTTGTAGGTTGTTCTTGCAATTACAATGAGAAATAGGAGATGAAGATGACAGTCATGTGGGCAGCAATCCTCCTAGATGGTATGGCTCTGATATATGAGACGGTTGGCTGAAGGAACAAGCCTGTAGACAGTGAAGAAACGTCCCAACAGTGATATAAGATAGCTCAACAAAAAGATTCGACCAGGTAGAAGAATGGAGGACCAGCACTCCCAAAATCGATTACCACTGAAGAAACTCAGTCACTAATGGATGAGTCGACCCCACACAAGATATCTTTGCTTGGAAAAGTTAATACAACCCCCATAAAAGAAATACGACCTTCCCCAAACAACAATGGCTCGATTCCCTCTAAAATAACTCATCCTTTCACAAAATATGCGCCCATACTGTGTAAAATCATCCCGCAACGAATAAATCAGTCTCACCTCAACAAATCTCATCCTCTACTGCACTCATCAAACTACAACAACTAAACACGGCCACCCAACATGGAAACTCGACCCCCCCTTACTCAAGAATTCGCCTAGCATACTGAGAAGTCGTCCAAAATGAGAAAATGTCATCCAGCCTCAAGAGATTCGACCTCCATAAGCCAAAACTCAACCACAAAAAATGAAGCCTCCGCTGCCACAAGAAACCTCAACGATAATAGGAAAATCCGAGTCACTACATTGAAATCTCTGCTACAATAAAAATAAATCAGCTACAATGAAGTCCAATGAATAAATCGGGAGTGATCTCTTTCCAATGCACTGGCTAGGGTGGATAGTCTCACCACCGAAACCAATCTCTAAAATCTCCCTTAGGCTTTTGTGTTGAGATTTGTGTACCTTGGGAAGTGGTCCCCTTGTGGTTTTGAGTCTCTAAACACAAGTGGGAAATACTTTGGTACTATGTACCTTGTACTTTATGTCTAATTCAACTTTGACTTAACTTAAGTCAAAAAGTTGATTTTTTGTCACTTAGGCAAAAGTGACTAATTATTCACTTTGTGGGTGAATGAGGGGACATAAAGTGAACTTAGGGAACTTAACCCAAAGTGGGTTTGTGAGTAAGCTTATAGTGGGATGATTTCAAACTTTGATTAGAGATGGGATGGAGAGATCTAAAGCATCCATCTTTTAGGTTTCCTTATGGAGGTTCAAGAAGGGCACATAGGGCCAAGAGAGGCTCATTCACTCTAATGTTCACTTGGAGAGGAAGAGTAGATCTATGGAGATGAAGATGGAAACATTGGATGAGGGTTTCAAGGGCGCCTCCTTCCATGGAGGGCTCCAGGAGGCTTTGGCTTCCATTGTTTTGTGGTGTTGATGCTTGCTTGGAGGAGGGTGCACTATAGGAGGAGGGAAAACTGATAGCAGGGAGGGCTTGCACTTGTCAGATTGCCTTGAGGAGAGTTTTGTTAGAGAGGTAGCACACTTGTTCAGAGTTGTATGAAAGGGTTTCTTCAACAAAGTTTCAGGGACCAAGGGCGCAAGCTTTCAGTGGGATTGAACAACATGGGAGAAGGGCGCACCATGCTTGGGCGCATTTACTTTCTGGAACTTGTATAACAGCTTGAAAGGGGCTGCCATTGTATCAGGTTCATTTGTTTCATGTACTTATTGTATCTCACATTCTTTACATCACATATATAGACTTATATTCCAAATTGGTTTTCCTCGGGGGGTGTTTGTCCAGGGTCGTGTTGACCAAAAACCTTTGTGTCCATTTTCATGTATGCTAGAGTTTAGAACAACAATATTTCAGTTGTAAAGATATAGAGGTGTGTTACATATTTAAGGCATGCATGTACTAACCTATTGGCTACTAAAACTACATGCTAGAGCACCTTAAAAGGTTATGTAACCTTAACAAAACAACAGTAAAGCTCCTGAACAATTTGTTGTTATAAAACAACAGCAAAGAAGTGTTTGACAGTTGAAACTTAGAGCCAACTTGAGGTCAAAGGAAGACCTAGTTGGCAGCCTATTAGGACCTTAGAAAATCTTCATTTTCATCCCAAGAGTTCACAAAGCCACAAAGAGTTCTCTGAAAGAAAATTTAGAAAATGTCAAGTCATGAATGAGAGAGGGCTCCCCCCTTTTCCCTTTCTATTCATTGGTTGACTCTTTTGCGGCCATTTTACCTTTTGATAAGTTTAAATGACTTTTCATATTCTCAATAGTCACTTAAGCGCTCTTTTACCATTTACTCAATGTCACCCTTTAAAATTAATTGATTCCTACTCCGATGACATTAAATAAATAATTAATTCCCTTTTTCACCACTGACTGACATTAAACAAATAATTAATTCCCCTTTTCACCACTGTCTGACATTAAACAAATAATTAATTCCCTTTTTCACCACTTCCTATAGCCTACGGGAATTACTTAGGCTATTTCGCCAATCTTCTAGAAGACTCATTCGGAAAGGGACATTACATAGACGCTCTGCTATGGAACATGAAAATGTTATAATAGGAGTTGAACCCCTTTCTCTCCTTTCAGTTAGGGTTCTAATTCCTTTTCGTAGTCGTTAGGATTAGGTTTTTCAATTCTCCGATGCTTCTAGAAGTCTCTAATGGATTCCCATACATCATTAACTCCACATGGATTAATTATGGTGAGCTAACATGGATGCCACTTGGACTTGTAGGGAATAATTAGACCATTACCATGCCAATAGCATAACTTGTGCATATGAACTCCATTTGATGAAAACAAACCATCAAATGCAATGAGCACCACCAAGACACTTTTCCTCGAGGTCAAAGAATCCAAAATTTCATTTCTTTGACTCTGAACCGGAGGATTTTCAATACCGGTCCAGTTTCCATGATCTTCCCTAAAGTGACCATTCCAAGTCCCAAATCATGTCTTCCAAATCCGAGAACATCAATAAAGTCATACAGTAACGATGTAGATCCATTTTGAATCAATACACTCCATATAATTCCAATGATAGTTTTCAAACTAGTCTGAAAAGTTGTGTTACATGATCATAGCAGAAATGCCAATTTTTTTTTGTCTCTATAGAAGGTGGTTGGGCTCATATGCATAACGTTTATTGACGATGAGGTAAAAAATTCTGAACACAAACACGGGAATACATGCTAAGAATGTTAAAAACAAAGATGTAATAGGGTTATATTAAATATGAGTAAGCATCATAAAAGTAACCCATCTATAAGCATATATATGAAGTTTCTTTCATACTAAAAACAAAGGAAAATCACTAGGAGCATTATATTCTTGCACTCTTACAGTTTCTATCACGCAACGATTATCTCACTTTCTAATCATCGTTTCAGACAAATACAAACGCATCTTGGTGACTGGTCGCTCACAATTAATGTATCTAATGCGTGTAATCCGCGGTGCCTTATTCAGACACAAGGACATTAAACCTTCCAAAGGTATTCGAAATACACATAAAGTCACTAAGAAAATCAAAGAAGTTATCCTTATGCAACCTTTATGACGGTAAAGACGACTAATTGAAAGAATGTGTCACCGTCGGGTGGACGTGTCATGCTATTACATGGCACATAATATAACACGGAATCAATGCAGACTTAACGAAGATCTTCTTTGTTGCTGTAAGAAGCCCGTAATATGACTATGGGAAACATGGTAGAAAATCGTTTCATGCGCTTTGTACTCTGTTACTAGCTAAACTTGGGTGTATTTTCGGTGAACTCAATCATTACGAAGTGCCCTTTTGCCTAGTTCACAAGTATTAAAAACACAAAAAAACATCTTTGCAAAATAAAACTTTTCAAGAAAGAGCTTAACTACCTTTGCTTCTAGACTGTGTTCATCCAATCCAGATGGTCTCGTAGACTCAGCGATTTCCAACACAAGTACAACTTCAAGAACATTTTCCTTTTCTCCCGTAACTTCCAGGCGATATGCAATTCCTTTCCCAATCCTAAAACAGTCTCTACACAAATAAACGCACCAATAAGCTGATAAATTGCTACTATATTTCGATCGCAATACTTGCTCAACGGTCACTTAATGCCATTTAATAAGACAAATTAATTAGGGAAAACTATGTCATAAGAAAATAAATTAAAGCGAATACAAACAGAATTGTTAAAACTTACATCGACAAAAGTGAACGGAATTTATATGGTTCATCACAATAATATAACGTTAATATAATGTAGCTTGAAGACATCAATTTTTAGTCCCGACTTGTTGGGACTATAGTTTTATTTTGGAAGTCACAGAAGCTTGACTTCAAATTACTTTGCTCACTCTCACGCAAATGTTTTGCACTTTCTACTAAAAACATTATTAATTTGATTTATGTTTAAATCAAAATTATTTTTCTAACATTTTATATACTTTTAATTCACATTTTTCAATGGTAAATTGACATGGATGTGGTTGAAATATCCGTCGTGTTTTTCCCCTAATTATCTATGATTATTAGAATAGAAATGAATTAAAAAAATAATAAATTTCAAAATAATTAAAAATTGAACTCACTCTTAGCCTTGTTATCGTGCAATTTGTACTTGTCCCAAAGGGAAAGGTTAAAGAAGGGAAAATTGGCATAACAGGAAGGTGTCCTATCATTGTCACCTTAATAAGACACCTCTTTCTATTTAGGGATGATAGCCGAGGGAAGATGTGTTAAATTTTTTAATTAAATAAAATATCAAGGCAAGTGTTTCTCATCCCTAGGCACCTAAGGGGTGAGAAAGTGCCTAATGTGGGCCCTAGTCATTTAATTTGTGAGATGCAAATTAAAAGGTGACTTTATGACTTTAGTAAGGGTGAATGAAGAGACATCAAATCTCAGCCACACATCTAATCTAATCTCAGCCATTGGATCAGAAAACTCCTCACCTATCTCATGAGGTCGATTAAGGTAGAGGGGTGCACCCATTCTTGGGTTGTTCATGCTTTTTTGTTGAGATAGCAAAAAGAGAAGAGAGAGGTCGATCTTTGAGAAGAGAGACAACATTTGCAGGAGGAGAGGCACGCATCCCAAGGCAAATAGTAGGCACAGATTACGAGGCAACAAACAACAATAAAGAACAGTCCGTACAATATGGATTTGAAGGGTTGTACTGCCATTAATGTGCACAGATTTCGAGGAGAACAACATCAAGATTTTTTGGGAGTGTTGGCATGCTTTCCAAGGCTGTTGTACATCTATTTCAAGCACAAAAATCGAGGAGGTTGCTGGGCACGTTCTTCTAGGTGAGAAAAGTCCGTACAGACCTACACAAAAATCGAGGGCCGTACCACAGAAAATTCTGGGCATGTTTTTCTAAGCATTCGGCACAGTGTTCAAGGCATTTGTTAAGCTGAGTTTTCCATACAGTTGCAGCAGAGATTTGGCACGCATTTTGAGGACAGACCGTACAACATTTAATGTTGTGCCAGCCGTACAGTGGTACGAATTTCTAGTTCAGAAATCAAGAAGCAAGCTACATGAATGTCCAGATAAGTTTGTAAATTTCTGAAGAGGAATATGCTGTAAAAGAATTTCTCAGAAGCTCATAAATAATAAAAAGCCCTCTCTCACTGGTTTTCCCCTTGTGGGTTTTTCCAGGGTCGATGTTAGACCGAAAATTTCTGTGTCATTAATTTTCTGAGTTTTATATGCTGCTGATATTTTATTTCTGCATTATAAACGATGTTCAGAATCCTCATGTTTCAGTTCTGAAGTTAATTTTCTACTAAGTTTTATTTGCTGATATAAAACTGGGTTTGGGCATTAAACATTGGCTGAAAAATCAGCGAGACTGAAATTGGGTTGGGGTCTGAAAATTTTACAAGACATACCCGCTGACCTTGGGGTTTGAGAAGGCAAAGGTTGAAGTATCAAAAAAGATATCCCCTCTCACAAGTCACGCCGATCAGAAAGTCACAAAGTTTTAGAAAATGAAGCAATGATATGCTTTAGCGTACCTGCCCAAAACACTATTTTGCAAGTATAATTTGATGTCAGTGCTTCATAAAAATTTGGACTTGTCAATCAAAGTAATCAGTTGATGTAGGATGAAGCAAACAGAAAATCTATAACAGCAATGTATATAAGATGATGGCTTCACAATCAATGCCTTAAATAAGCTTCACAATGACCAAAAACGATGACCTAACAATAGCAATATACTAGCACTTGTTAAAAGCTAAATAGGCAATGTAAAAATCAACTTTTGCAATTGTTTTTAAGAGCTTTTACTGTTGTAATAATTGGTTGTAGCTTACTTTTGTAACAACAACAATAAGGTTAGTGAATTAGTCTAATCTAGGGTTAGGAAAGGTTAGTAGATTTAAGGGTTGATTTCATCAATCAATCGAATATAAGGTCTAGATCAGTGTCTTTAGGGCTAATGGAGTCACTTTTTGCAACAACAATCTTGAAGGAAACAAATGATAATGTGTGAGCTAAGGACAAAGAGGGATGATGGTTGAGGTGTTGGTAACCCAAGGCCTCAATCAACAAGCCCTAGAAGGAAAACGGATACTAGGAAGTAGGTAACCCTAGGCCCTAGCAGTTTTCCTTCTTCTTTAGCTCAAGTTTGAAGTAAACAATGGCTTGATGAAGCAAATGATGCTAGAGTGCTACAATAGTAGGGATCTAGCACAATGCTTCAAAGGATAGGCTTTCTAGCAAAATCTAGTAGGTGAAAAGCTATTAAGACAAGGACAATAACATGTGTTTGATCTCCTAGGGTTTTAAGCTAGCAATTTCATAATCTTGGAAAAATGCAAAGTAAATGTACTATAACCATTCAAAATAAAGAAGAATTGCAGAAATTCACTTACATTCACCAAGAATAATCTAGCAATTAGCCTAGTTGAAGACTTTTCACCAAGAAAAATGTCAAAAACACCAATATAAGCCTCCTCCAAGAGTTGCGCTATAAGATTCTCAATTAAATTGATGAAGAAATCTGCATATCTTCTTTGGGAAATTTCGTCAAACAGTTAGATGTCAGACTTAGTTTTCCTTGTCAAATGGACTCTTCCAGTTGTGCTGACTCATGGAAGGTTTATGTGGTGTTCAGGGAGTCATTTGAAGAGTTTTCTACTTCCTTATAACTCCCTCAAGTTCTGTTGTTATATCTATATGAGTTCTGGTATGTGCATATTAGCATTTCTCATTGAATCATTATGTCAAACAGTTTGTGTGCTCTTGTTGTCGATTGCATTTATACCTATATTTTTTATGTATTTGATTTTTTAAGACAACATATAATTTGTCATGAATACACAAGAATGCATCGTAGGAAAGACACTAGAGATAAATCAAGAATGCACCAAAATACCTTTATAATCCTTGACTTAATTTATATAATAGAAGAGTGACTGCCAAGGTAATTTCCAGAAATGAACACAGAGATATGATGGTTGTATTGGACTACTGAAATGGCTCCCAAGCAAATAAAACGAACACCATTAACCCCTCCAAGATAACCCATGAGCTGGTTGTTCCGAACAGTGAATTTGTTCACACGAACTAAGGGTTCCAAGATGAGGATTAGCACCCTTGTTTCATGCCCACGACCTGTTGTCACAATATAGATAATTTTACTGCAATTTACCAAGGTAATTTGTCACTCTATTAATGTAGGAAGTCGCCCTTCTATAGGGAATAAGTCTCTTCTCAAAGTAGAATAAAAACTGCCACGGTAATGTGCCAGAGAAATGGAATCAAAGCCATATATGCGCCCAACCACACGGACAGTGTTGCCAGAAGCGGGAGCGTTTTAGGAAGCGGGAGCGTCGGAAGCATCATTTTCCAAAAATCCTCGGAAGCGAAGCATCCGGGAAGCGTCTATTATATATACATATAATTTTTTATATATATTGCATTTATATTCAAAAAAATATGTAGAAAGACAAATTAGTTGTAGAATATATGAAAACATGCATATTTGTACATCAATATAGATAGAAATGACATCCTTACTACATAGTTCATCAATGATTAATCATTCGAGCATCAACCATCTAGATTCTAGATTCTAGCAATTACTAGATTCTAGAGTCCTCCATGTCATAATCATCAAGATTGGCATCACTACCACTGCTCTCTCCTCCATCCTCCTCCTCCCCATATCCAATGCAATCCGTTGCATTTTGTTGATGTGGAGAATGACCCCTCAAGAGGATCACCATCATCAGTGGGACTCTGGCACTGGTTCATTTAGGATCCAAGTTGTAATGCCAGCTCCAACCTTCATTGTTCAAACTTCAGGCCATATATCATCAAGAGCATCCCACATGTTGTCTTTCCTTCAACCATCTTCTCTCTGCTTGTTTATAAGATGGAGGTTGGTGTGCATACACCACTAAGTCACCTGAAACAACGACAAAGAGAAGAGTTTATACTTGGGTGAGGGGTACATTTCACTAGGGTGGGTGACAAAGGGGTTGAACAATCAATGCCTACCAACCTTCGAGGTACATAAAGGGATTAGTTCTCTTGATTAAATGTGGGTTCCATACCCTCATACATGATGAATCAATGGAAACATTGCAATCTTGCCATTCTTGAAATCCACAGTAAGTCATTTGAGATTTTGAATGAGACCTAAGTTCTACTTTCATGAGTCCAATGGGGTTTGGGACCATCTTAGGCATCACAGGCAATTGTGGTGTGTGTTAAAGTTTAGAGTAGAAATTTAAAATTTAGAGTAAAATTTGGTTAAAGAAATTTAGAATTTAACATTACCATTGGTACTGGGGGGGTGTGAGGAGTGGAGGTGGGGACCTCTTTAAATATCCCTAGTGGGACCATTAACCCTCACCTGTACACCCAAACACCTCATTCCCCTTGGAAGCATGTGGGCCTTGGGCCTCAAAGAAATGGGGCGGCTTAGAGATGGGAGATGGGTGGCAGAGCCATTAGCTTCCCATGCCCGGGGCCGGGATCGGGAGCTTGGGAGGCCGATGGGGAAGCTTCGATAACCCTGTGATACCTGAGGCTGAAGGTGTCCCCAAACAACAATATCAGTCCACATAGGAATGCACTTGTCTCATGTGCAGATATCAGGTCAAGGAATCATGGGAATAATGAGCCCACAAGGTTGTCTTCAAGCAAGTCGCCCTCTATAAACCTCAAAATCAGCTGCTATCTCTGAAAACGCAGTCACCCACAAAGAAAACTACCTCCTCCTCAACACATGTGCCATGTAGAAGATGTCAATGCCACATAAGATAACTACCTCTATAAGAAGTCTGCCCCCTCTAGCACGTGTCCCAAGGAAAAGCATCCGCCTATAGTAAGCTCTCCAAATTCAAGCCACATAAGATAACTACCTCTATAAGAAGTCTGCCCCCTCTAGCACGTGTCCCAAGGAAAAGCATCCGCCTATAGTAAGCTCTCCAAATGTCAATGAACCAAAACAATCTAAGAAGCAACAAGGGTCTAGGGCTTCAGCATTCACCCCACATCACATGAAGTGCACCCCTAGCATGGTGCAAACACTTTCGGAGAAACCCAAAAGCTAACACCCCTAGCATGGTGTAAACACTTTCGGAGAAACCCAAAAGCTAACACCCCTCTCCCCCGCACTCCTCCCTGACCTCCCTTTCTTTTACTCACTAACCAATAGCAACACATCCCCCACCACTGTTACTGTCATTTCTAGCAGCCTGTCCCTATTCCCCTACGCCTCTCATGTGACTAGCCCAACCCCCAGCTACCACTCGCTACCTAACAGCTCGTCCGCAGCCCTGTCTCTGCAGACATTGCTGTCACTTGGAGGTCCTGACTGCCCATTCTTCTCACCTGCAACGAAAATTGATATACAGGGTATGGAAGACAGCAAGCAACAGACTACATACCGCCCCACAACTACAGACTTGCTTGACATTTCTTCCTTCTCCCCAGCATATTTCTCTATCTAGACAATGCATACTAAAAGCATCATGGCAAGATTGGAGCTAAATTGCTAATCCCATCTGAAAACAGCAGATTACAGTCAGAGGTTACCAATCTTACAAACAGAGAGGTAGAAGCAGAGTTTGAAAACCACAACCTGAAACAATTGGCAACAGAAATGAAAACTCAAGAAAACAGTCATCTCCAAATATGATTCATGGACACCTTAACACTGCAATCTGAAATCTCTGACTTTGTTCCCATAATTGTCATAATGTCCTTATTTCATGCAATTTCATCATCTAAATTGTTATACATGCAATCCAAGGTCCATTGTTTTATGGGTTCCGACTGAGTTCCTAGTATTGACGCCTTATAAATGCAATAAGTAATCATACAATATGAAAAGTATCCTAATACATATGAATCCATAAACATCCCTAATGACAGCTAAAAGGCACCGAATATGAGCAGGATTTGTTGATTTAATTTCCACAAATACAATTTTTTCTTTGTTGCCAATTGTCAAATCTATTGTCTCCTATCTGAAAGCTGACAGATAGAGAAGATTCGAGTGATTAATTTTCTTATTAAAATCGGATTTGCCAATTTCTGTCATTGGAATATGTTGAATTATTTTGCAGTCAAGGCATGTATTGAAATGTTATTCAGTCCCTGTTTAATGCCTTTTTGCAACAGTTGTAACTAATCCATATATACTGTAGGACACAGTTAGCCTTGTGAAGCTTTCTTACCATCAACAGATAAGGATCAAAGCAAAAAGCATGCTCGCAGTAAGTCATTTTAGTTGATTTCTGGCAATGATTAAAGGTCTGGGGTGGATCTTTTAGGCAAAATGAATAGGAAGACTACTTCCAGACAACACTTCGATTTTTGCAGTCAATGGATCAAAAGATCAGTGGTTTTGGAAAAGCAGAAAACTGGAGCAGGATCTTCATATCTTTGGGACTAGTAGCTAGGTTGATAAGAACAATATTAAGAAGTGATACTGAATACAGGAGACAATGATATTTTTGAGGAAGTAAACTTTGTCCAGATCAATACTACTTGGCTTAGAATGTGACACTACATTGACTTTTAGATGACTATTTGTCAGACAGTCATACACTTCATAAAATGTGAAACTTGCACTGATATGGAAATAAACTTTAAAGTGACTTATTGCATGATTATTGCAAACTGATTTTTTTTATGTCAGAAATAAAGTGACTAGTTGCAAAATGTTAAGTTGCTGTATCATCAACAGCTTCCCTCTGACTACTAGAATAAATAACAGAATGAATAACAAACAGAACTTCACTCTACATGATTTAATTTTGGAAAAAAAATACCTGAAAGCACATGACTCTTGTGTTTGCTTATCAATTAGATGTGCATGCTTGACTTTAAAGTCGATAATGCCTTTGCTGAGGCAATCAATGGTCGACATTGACTTTGGTAGTATAGTTCCTTCATTGCACATAAAAAGATTCTCAGACGAAGATTTCGAATTCTCCATTTGTTCAAGGCACAGCTCAAGAGCAATAGTCTGCAAAATGTGTCACAGTGTAAGTATCTATTTGGCAAGGCTCTTTTAAGCATCTTATATATTGTATATGATTTTCCACTACTAGATACAAAAAAATAATATAGGACAATTTTATTAATGTCCACAAATAACCCAGGAAATGTCAAAGGGACTAGAAAGTACAATCAAGTCAACCCTATTTTGAAAGCATGCTTTCAATGGCAACTGTGCATTGTAAAATTTTTGCATGTCATTTGTCCACATTGACTTCCCCGTTAATCATCTTTTCTGATTTGATTTCTTTGAAAAGTTGTCTTCTTAGAAAAGGTCACGGAAACAGCAAGTTTAAAGGAAGAATTAAGAGGATCAACCATTCATGCTAATAGGAATCTGAAGCAATTAGAAGGAAGGCCCTCAGATATAAAATAATTAATATTGCAAGCAACAATTCTTCTCAGCTACTATTCCTGGAAAGATTACTATTCTGGCTGCTGAAATATGGACTGGGATTAAAGTCCAGATGGCTCAGTACAGTATCAAAGATATAAAAACAGAAGAACATAATCCATTGACGTCTATGTAGCTAATTCAAACATGTGAAATTCAAAAACAAAAAAGTGGGGTGTTTCCTACAATAGCTTCCCTGTCAAATTCACAAATTCAGGTATCAAATACAGATGAAGTAAGATCGATGAAATGTGTATCTTGCCTAGTTATATAATTATATTGCATCCAGTGCGTTTGAGAGTAAGATCAAATTGGAACATCCATGAGATTCAATGAACAAAATTGTTTCTGGGCACTTTCTCTATCAGAGAAGTTAATACGTATTTCCAAGTACCCATTGTAAGTATAAAACATTTGGATGGCCTCCTTGCTTAAAAACAGAACTAGTAGAAGCATGTTGAAAATCCAGAAGGAGAAGTACTGATGTAGGACAATGAGCAGGGGGAACTACACAAGCCATGTTGTACTTGAAAAGGTTGAACTCATTCTGCTTCATAACTGAAGCACATGGGACCAAGGAGTTGAGAGAATCCTTGTCAAAAGCATGATGGGGATATGGAGAATTTTGTGGTGCAAGGAGTCTTCCTTGCTTAACTACAAATTTCCCATAAGCTACATAGAAAACTGTGAGAACAACTCCGAACGGACCCAATGAGAGGCATGTTGAATACAGGAAGACCCGAGATGATGATGTGGAGAAGAATTTTGGATGATTCTCCAACCCCATAGGCTTGCCATCTAGTAGGGTTGGAATAATCTGATTGTAATGACCTCACTACTTTGTTTTTAATTTTTTTGCTTAGTTTAATGGTGTAGGCATTCCGTCAAACAGTATGCAAAGAGGAATTTGATGGATGAAGTGTTGGTAAGCCAAGGCTTCAACCATCAAAGCCTAGGGGAAAACGGCTACTAAAGTGTAGGTAACCCTAGGACTTAGTAGGGTTTCCTCCTTTAGTTCAATGACAAAGTAAAAAAAACGGCTAAGATGAAGAACAAGAGATAGGGTGTTGCAATGGCAAGGCCCTAGCAATGACTTCAACAGAGAAAACGGCTCCTTGGCATAATCTAGTAGGTAGAAAGTAATTAAAACAAAGACATTAACATGTGCTTATTTCCTAAAGTTTATTCCAGCAATTTCATTAACAAAATGCAAGTAAAACACTATAACCATTCAAGTAAGAGAAGGATTGCAGAAATTCACTTACATTCACCAAGTATTTATCATGCCAAACCCTAGTTATAAACCATCCACCAAGAAAAATGCCAAAGATCACCAAAATAAGACTCCTTCAACAAGTGCGCACTAGTAATTTCAGCCAAAACCCTAAGAAGGGCGCCAATTTCAGACCTCACACAAGTGTGAGTGAAAGATAATCAGAAAAAAAGAGTTTTAGCTCTCTACTTATACAATAGAAATGACCTTAATTTTACTTTTAGGTCATGTTATCCACCAAGTTGCACTAGGATGGACTTCCAGCGAGCCGCCAAAGATTGAACATTGTTGTTCAAAGTTCAGCGTTCAGAATTCAACCGGTCAATAAAGACCAACCTTTTTCACATTTCCACAAAATATTGTAATAAGAGATGTTGCATGATGAACTTGTAAAAGGTCTTAGCCACCTTAGTCCTAAGCATGAGTTATACTCTGGAGTGTTTTCTCACATATTTATTATATTTTGTCGTTCAGGCAATCTATAATTTATGAGTTTTTTCACTCAATCTCTCCAAAGCTGGAGTATATGCCCATGGTTAGGCCTTGTTATCGCTCAGTTTGTAGTCTATGTCAGGTAGCTTAAAAGTAAAGGTCAAACTGGCGTAACAGGAGCTTCCCCACCCACTGTCACCTCGATGGGGGCTCTTTCTATTCAGGGTGGCTAATCCCAAGGGAGACGTCCCTAGTAAGTTGGGGTATTGAAAGGAAAAGGATCAAGAGATTAGGGCTCAAGAGGTTAAAGTAGGTTTTCCCTTCACAGATTACCGCCAAGGAGATAGTCAAAGAGAAGATAAACCACAAGATAGGCACCTGTTTGCGAGACAAGGCAACAATAAAGCTAAAATATGCCACAGTGGTTAGTACTTCATAATTTAATGACTATCAACAATTAATATATATATGAGCATAAATAATAGTAATTATTGACGAAGTCAATGATTACAATAAAGGCTATGGCTTATAATATTACTTCTTCAATAAATACAAAATGATTATAGCATTCAATGTACAAAATCAATCCTTGGATTATCACAACGCATTAAATATGCTCACATATAATGTTGCTGCGTCACTATACTTGCTAGAGGGTGACGTCAGCTTTCTTCTAGGTTAGCTTTGCTAGACAATGAGGTGGACGTTTTGCTAATTAGGCCAATGAAAATAATCAACACTTCAATGTCTATTGTTAGATGACCTAGCCACAACGTTCTATATCAAACAAGAGTTCAAAAGAGGCAAGACGTCATCATAAAATTAGGGTTAGTAAGTCGCTAGGGTTAGTTAGGGTTTCAAATTTTGGAAGTTTGAAAGGTTGTTTTAACACAATTGACT